>JASPKZ010007596.1:0-27500 GCA_030220185.1 Diploptera punctata
GTCACCATTGCTTAGGCGACCCGAAACTAACCACGGACTAATATCGCGATCCCTACCCCACATAGGGGCAGGGACGATAGAATAGAAAGCACATTGGACTTAAATTTAATCAAGAGTGTCACCATTGACTTAGCGACCCCGAAACTAACCACGACTAAATATCGCCGCTCCCTTACCCACATAGGGGCCAGGGGACGCCTTAGAAAGCACACTTGGACTAATTTAATCAAGTGTCACCATTGACTAGCGACCCCGAAACTAACCACGGAATAATGATCGCGCTCCCCTTACCCCACATTAGGGGCCAGGGACGATAGAAAGCACACTTGGACTTAATTTAATCAAGAGTTTACCATGACTTAGCGACCCGAAACTAACCACGACTACTATCGCGCTCCCTTACCCCAAATGGGGCAGGGACGCTAGAAAGCACACTGGACTAAATTTACTTAAAATTTAATCAAGAGTGTCCACCATTGAATTAGCGACCCCGAAACTAACCACGACTAATTATCCGCGCGCCCTTTACCCCACCTAGGGGCAGACGCTAGAAAGCACACTTGGACTAATTTAAGTCAAGAGTGTCACCATGATTAGCGACCCGAAACTACACGACTCTAATATTCGCGCTCCATTACCCACATAGGGGCCAGGGACGTAGAAAGCACACTTGGACTTAAAATAATCAAGAGGTCACATTGACTTAGCGACCCCGAAACTAACCACGACTAATATCCGCGCTCCCTTACCCCACATAGGGCCAGGGACGCTAGAAAGCACACTTGGACTTTAAAATTTAATCACGAGTGTCACATGGACTTAGCGACCCCGAAACCTAAACACGACTAATATCGCGCTGCCCTTACCCACTAGGGGCCAGGGACGCTAGAAGCCACACTTGGACTTAAATTAATCAAGAGTTGTCACCATGATTAGCGACCCGAAACTAACCCCGACTAATATTCGCGCTCCCTTACCCACATAGGGGCCAGGTCGTAGAAAAGCACACTTGGAATTATAATTTAATCAAGAGTGTCACCATTGACTAGCGACCCCCGAAAACTAACCCCGACTAATATCGCGCTCCCTACCCCACATAGGGGCCGGGACGCTAGAAAGCACAAATTGGGACTTAACTTTAATCAGGTGTCACCAATTTGACTTAGCGACCACGACGAAAAACTCAACACGACTAATATCGCGCCCCTTACCCAACATAGGGCCAGGGACGCTAGAAAGCCACACTTGGACTTAAATTAATAAAGAGTGTCACCATTACTAAGCACCGACCCCCGAAACTAACCACGACTATATCGCGCTCCCTTACCCCCACATAGGGGCCGGGGACGCTAGAAAGCACCACTTGGGTGGGGGGACTTAAATTTAATCAAGAGTGCACCATTGACTTTAGCGACCCCGAAACTAACCACGACTAATATCGCGCTCCCTACCCCAAATAGGGGCCATGGACGCTAGAAAAGCAACTGGACGAAATTTTTAATCAGATGTCACCATTGACTTAGCGACCCCGAAACTAACCACGGACTATATCGCGCTCCCTTACCCCACATAGGGGCCAGGGACGTAGAAGCACACTTGGACTTACAAATTTAATCAAGAGTTCACCATTGACTTAGAGGACCACGCAAACGAAACTAACCACGACTAAATCGCGCTCCCTTACCCAACATAGGGGCCAGACGCTAGAAAGCAACAACTTGACTTAAATGTATCAAGGGTGTCACCATTGGACTTAGCGACCCCGAAACTAACTCCGACTAATATCGCGCTCCCTTACCCCACATAGGGGCCAGGGACGCTAGAAAAGCACACTTGGACTAAATTTAAATCAGAGTGTCACCAATTGACTTAGCGACCCGCGGAAACTAACCACGACTACTATCGCGTCCCTTACCCCCACATCAGGGGCAGGGACGCTAGGATAGAAAGACACACTTGGACTAATTAATCAGAGTGTCCACCATTGACTCTTAGCGACCACAACCCCGAACTAACCACGACTAATATCGCGCTCCTTACCCCAACATAGGGCCACAGGGACGCTAGGGAAAAGCACACTTGGACTTAAATTTAATCAAGAGTGTCACATTGACTAGCGACCCGAAACTAACCACGACTAAGATCGCGCTCCCTTACCCAACATAGGAGGCCAGGGCGCTAAGATAGAAAGCAAACTTGGACGTAAATTAATCAAGGAGTGTCACCAATTGACTTAGCGACCCCGAAAACTACCCGACTAAATATCGGCGCTCCCTTACCCCAATAGGGGCCCAGGGACGCTAGAAAGCACACTTGGAATTAAATTTAATTCAAGAGTGTCCCCATTGACTTAGCGACCCCGAAAACTAACCACGACTAATATCGCGCTCCCTTACCCCACATAGCGGCCACCAGGGACGCTAGAAAGCACACTTGGACTAAAATTTAATCAAAGAGTGTCACCATGGACTGGCGACCCGAAACTAAAACCACGACCTAATATCGCGCTCACTACCACACATGGGGCAGGGACGATAGAAAGCAAACTTGGACTAATTTATCAGAGTGTCACCATGACTTAGCGACCCCGAAAACTAACCACGAATAATATCCGCTTCCCTTACCCCACAATAGGGGCCAGGGACGCTAGAAAGCACACTGGACCTTAAAAAAAATTTAATCAAGAGTGTCAACATTGACTAGCGGACACCCCGAACTAACCACGACTAATATCGCGCTCCCTTCCACACATTAGGGGCAGGGACGTAGAAAGCACACTTGGACTTAAATGTAATCAGAGTGTCACCATTGACCTCGCGGACCCCGAAACTAACCACACGACTAAATTCGCGCTCCCGTACCCCACATAGGGGCCAGGGACCTCAGAAAGCCACTTGGAACTTAATTTAATCAAGAGTGTCCCCATTGACTTAGCGACCCCGAAAAAAACTAACACGACAATATTTTTTTCGCGCTCCCTTACCCACATAGGGGCAGGGACGCATAGAAAGCACACGTGCGACTAAATGTATAAAGAGTGTCCCATTGACTAGCGACCCCGGAAAATAACCACGATAATATCGCGCTCCCGGACCCCCATTAGGGCCAGGGACGCTGAAGCACACTGGGACTTAAATTTAATCAAGGTTCACCATTGACTTAGCGACCCCGAAACTAACCACGACTATATCGCGCTCCCTTACCCACATAGGGGCCAGGGACGGCTAGAAAGCACACTTTGACTTAAATTAATCAAGAGTGTACCATGACTAGCGACCCCGAAACTAACACGACTCATATCGCGCTCCCTTCCCCACATAGGGGCCAGGGACGCTAGAAAGCACACTTGGACTTAAATTTAATCAAGAGTGTCACATTGACTAGCGACCCCGAAACTAACACGACTAATATCGCGCTCCCTTACCCCACATAGGGGCCAGGGACGCTAGAAAGCACACTTGGACTTAAATTTAATCAAGAGTGTCACCATTGACTTAGCGACCCCGAAACTAACCACGACTAATATCGCGCTCCCTTACCCCACATAGGGGCCAGGGACGCTAGAAAGCACACTTGGACTTAAATTTTAATCAAGAGTGTCACCATTGACTTAGCGACCCCGAAACTAACCACGACTAATATCGCGCTCCCTTACCCCACATAGGGGCCAGGGACGCTAGAAAGCACACTTGGACTTAAATTTAATCAAGAGTGTCACCATTGACTTAGCGACCCCGAAACTAACCACGACTAATATCGCGCTCCCTTACCCCACATAGGGGCCAGGGACGCTAGAAAGCACACTTGGACTTAAATTTAATCAAGAGTGTCACCATTGACTTAGCGACCCCGAAACTAACCACGACTAATATCGCGCTCCCTTACCCCACATAGGGGCCAGGGACGCTAGAAAGCACACTTGGACTTAAATTTAATCAAGAGTGTCACCATTGACTTAGCGACCCCGAAACTAACAACGACTAATATCGCGCTCCCTTACCCCACATAGGGGCCAGGGACGCTAGAAAGCCACTTGGACTTAAATTTAATCAAGAGTGTCACCATTGACTTAGCGACCCCGAAACTAACCACGACTAATATCGCGCTCCCTTACCCCACATAGGGGCCAGGGACGCTAGAAAGCACACTTGGACTTAAATTTAATCAAGAGTGTCACCATTGACTTAGCGACCCCGAAAACTAACCACGACTAATATCGCGCTCCCTTACCCCACATAGGGGCCAGGGACGCTAGAAAGCACACTTGGACTTAAATTTAATCAAGAGTGTCACCATTGACTTAGCGACCCGGAAACTAACCACGACTAATATCGCGCTCCCTTACCCCACATAGGGGCCAGGGACGCTAGAAAGCACACTTGGACTTAAATTTAATCAAGAGTGTCACCATTGACTTAGCGACCCGAAACTAACCACGACTAATATCGCGCTCCCTTACCCCACATAGGGGCCAGGGACGCTAGAAAGCACACTTGGACTTAAATTTAATCAAGAGTGTCACCATTGACTTAGCGACCCCGAAACTAACCACGACTAATATCGCGCTCCCTTACCCCACATAGGGGCCAGGGACGCTAGAAAGCACACTTGGACTTAAATTTAATCAAGAGTGTCACCATTGACTTAGCGACCCCGAAAACTAACCACGAACTAATATCGCGCTCCCTTACCCCACATAGGGGCCAGGGACGCTAGAAAGCACACTTGGACTTAAATTTAATCAAGAGTGTCACCATTGACTTAGCGACCCCGAAACTAACCACGACTAATATCGCGCTCCCTTACCCACATAGGGGCCAGGGACGCTAGAAAGCACACTTGGACTTAAATTTAATCAAGAGTGTCACCATTGACTTAGCGACCCGAAACTAACCACGACTAATATCGCGCTCCCTTACCCCACATAGGGGCCAGGGACGCTAGGAAAGCACACTTGGACTTAAATTTAATCAAGAGTGTCACCATTGACTTAGCGACCCCGAAAAAAACCACGACTAATATCGCGCTCCCTTACCCCACATAGGGGCCAGGGACGCTAGAAAGCACACTTGGACTTAAATTTAATCAAGAGTGTCACCATTGACTTAGCGACCCCGAAACTAACACGACTAATATCGCGCTCCCTTACCCCACATAGGGGCCAGGGACGCTAGAAAGCACACTTGGACTTAAAATTTAATCAAGAGTGTCACCATTGACTTAGCGACCCCGAAACTAACCACGACTAATATCGCGCTCCCTTACCCCACATAGGGGCCAGGGACGCTAGAAAGCACACTTGGACTTAAATTTAATCAAGAGTGTCACCATTGACTTAGCGACCCCGAAACTAACCACGACTAATATCGCGCTCCTTACCCCACATAGGGGCCAGGGACGCTAGAAAGCACACACTTGGACTTAAATTTAATCAAGAGTGTCACCATTGACTTAGCGACCCCGAAACTAACCACGACTAATATCGCGCTCCCTACCCCACATAGGGGCCAGGGACGCTAGAAAGCACACTTGGACTTAAATTTAATCAAGAGTGGTCACCATTGACTTAGCGACCCCGAAACTAACCACGACTAATATCGCGCTCCCTTACCCCACATAGGGGCCAGGGACGCTAGAAAGCACACTTGGACTTAAATTTAATCAAGAGTGTCACCATGACTTAGCGACCCCGAAACTAACCACGACTAATATCGCGCTCCCTTACCCCACATAGGGGCCAGGGACGCTAGAAAGCACACTTGGACTTAAATTTAATCAAGAGTGTCACCATTGACTTAGCGACCCCGAAACTAACCACGACTAATATCGCGCTCCCTTACCCCACATAGGGGCCAGGGACGCTAGAAAGCACACTTGGACTTAAATTTAATCAAGAGTGTCACCATTGACTTAGCGACCCCGAAACTAACCACGACTAATATCGCGCTCCCTTACCCCACATAGGGGCCAGGGACGCTAGAAAGCACACTTGGACTTAAATTTAATCAAGAGTGTCACCATTGACTTAGCGACCCCGAAACTAACCACGACTAATATCGCGCTCCCTTACCCCACATAGGGGCCAGGGACGCTAGAAAGCACACTTGGACTTAAATTAATCAAGAGTGTCACCATTGACTTAGCGACCCCGAAACTAACCACGACTAATATCGCGCTCCCTTACCCCACATAGGGGCCAGGGACGCTAGAAAGCACACTTGGACTTAAATTTAATCAAGAGTGTCACCATTGACTTAGCGACCCCGAAACTAACCACGACTAATATCGCGCTCCCTTACCCCACATAGGGGCCAGGGACGCTAGAAAGCACACTTGGACTTAAATTAATCAAGAGTGTCACCATTGACTTAGCGACCCCGAAACTAACCACGACTAATATCGCGCTCCCTTACCCCACATAGGGGCCAGGGACGCTAGAAAGCACACTTGGACTTAAATTTAATCAAGAGTGTCACCATTGACTTAGCGACCCCGAAACTAACCACGACTAATATCGCGCTCCCTTACCCCACATAGGGGCCAGGGACGCTAGAAAGCACACTTGGACTTAAATTTAATCAAGAGTGTCACCATTGACTTAGCGACCCCGAAACTAACCACGACTAATATCGCGCTCCCTTACCCCACATAGGGGCCAGGGACGCTAGAAAGCACACTTGGACTTAAATTTAATCAAGAGTGTCACCATTGACTTAGCGACCCCGAAACTAACCACGACTAATATCGCGCTCCCTTACCCCACATAGGGGCCAGGGACGCTAGAAAGCACACTTGGACTTAAATTAATCAAGAGTGTCACCATTGACTTAGCGACCCCGAAACTAACCACGACTAATATCGCGCTCCCTTACCCCACATAGGGGCCAGGGACGCTAGAAAGCACACTTGGACTTAAATTTAATCAAGAGTGTCACCATTGACTTAGCGACCCCCGAAACTAACCACGACTAATATCGCGCTCCCTTACCCCACATAGGGGCCAGGGACGCTAGAAAGCACACTTGGACTTAAATTTAATCAAGAGTGTCACCATTGACTTAGCGACCCCGAAACTAACCACGACTAATATCGCGCTCCCTTACCCCACATAGGGGCCAGGGACGCTAGAAAGCACACTTGGACTTAAATTTAATCAAGAGTGTCACCATTGACTTAGCGACCCCGAAACTAACCACGACTAATATCGCGCTCCCTTACCCCACATAGGGGCCAGGGACGCTAGAAAGCACACTTGGACTTAAATTTAATCAAGAGTGTCACCATTGACTTAGCGACCCCGAAACTAACCACGACTAATATCGCGCTCCCTTACCCCACATAGGGGCCAGGGACGCTAGAAAGCACACTTGGACTTAAATTTAATCAAGAGTGTCACCATTGACTTAGCGACCCCGAAACTAACCACGACTAATATCGCGCTCCCTTACCCCACATAGGGGCCAGGGACGCTAGAAAGGCACACTTGGACTTAAATTTAATCAAGAGTGTCACCATTGACTTAGCGACCCCGAAACTAACCACGACTAATATCGCGCTCCCTTACCCCACATAGGGGCCAGGGACGCTAGAAAGCACACTTGGACTTAAATTTAATCAAGAGTGTCACCATTGACTTAGCGACCCCGAAACTAACCACGACTAATATCGCGCTCCCTTACCCCACATAGGGGCCAGGGACGCTAGAAAGCACACTTGGACTTAAATTTAATCAAGAGTGTCACCATTGACTTAGCGACCCCGAAACTACCACGACTAATATCGCGCTCCCTTACCCCACATAGGGGCCAGGGACGCTAGAAAGCACACTTGGACTTAAATTTAATCAAGAGTGTCACCATTGACTTAGCGACCCCGAAACTAACCACGACTAATATCGCGCTCCCTTACCCCACATAGGGGCCAGGGACGCTAGAAAGCACACTTGGACTTAAATTTAATCAAGAGTGTCACCATTGACTTAGCGACCCCGAAACTAACCACGACTAATATCGCGCTCCCTTACCCCACATAGGGGCCAGGGACGCTAGAAAGCACACTTGGACTTAAATTTAATCAAGAGTGTCACCATTGACTTAGCGACCCCGAAACTAACCACGACTAATATCGCGCTCCCTTACCCCACATAGGGGCCAGGGACGCTAGAAAGCACACTTGGACTTAAATTTAATCAAGAGTGTCACCATTGACTTAGCGACCCCGAAACTAACCACGACTAATATCGCGCTCCCTTACCCCACATAGGGGCCAGGGACGCTAGAAAGCACACTTGGACTTAAATTTAATCAAGAGTGTCACCATTGACTTAGCGACCCCGAAACTAACCACGACTAATATCGCGCTCCCTTACCCCACATAGGGGCCAGGGACGCTAGAAAGCACACTTGGACTTAAATTTAATCAAGAGTGTCACCATTGACTTAGCGACCCCGAAACTAACCACGACTAATATCGCGCTCCCTTACCCCACATAGGGGCCAGGGACGCTAGAAAGCACACTTGGACTTAAATTTAATCAAGAGTGTCACCATTGACTTAGCGACCCCGAAACTAACCACGACTAATATCGCGCTCCCTTACCCCACATAGGGGCCAGGGACGCTAGAAAGCACACTTGGACTTAAATTTAATCAAGAGTGTCACCATTGACTTAGCGACCCCGAAACTAACCACGACTAATATCGCGCTCCCTTACCCCACATAGGGGCCAGGGACGCTAGAAAGCACACTTGGACTTAAATTTAATCAAGAGTGTCACCATTGACTTAGCGACCCCGAAACTAACCACGACTAATATCGCGCTCCCTTACCCCACATAGGGGCCAGGGACGCTAGAAAGCACACTTGGACTTAAATTTAATCAAGAGTGTCACCATTGACTTAGCGACCCCGAAACTAACCACGACTAATATCGCGCTCCCTTACCCCACATAGGGGCCAGGGACGCTAGAAAGCACACTTGGACTTAAATTTAATCAAGAGTGTCACCATTGACTTAGCGACCCCGAAACTAACCACGACTAATATCGCGCTCCCTTACCCCACATAGGGGCCAGGGACGCTAGAAAGCACACTTGGACTTAAATTTAATCAAGAGTGTCACCATTGACTTAGCGACCCCGAAACTAACCACGACTAATATCGCGCTCCCTTACCCCACATAGGGGCCAGGGACGCTAGAAAGCACACTTGGACTTAAATTTAATCAAGAGTGTCACCATTGACTTAGCGACCCGAAACTAACCACGACTAATATCGCGCTCCCTTACCCCACATAGGGGCCAGGGACGCTAGAAAGCACACTTGGACTTAAATTTAATCAAGAGTGTCACCATTGACTTAGCGACCCCGAAACTAACCACGACTAATATCGCGCTCCCTTACCCCACATAGGGGCCAGGGACGCTAGAAAGCACACTTGGACTTAAATTTAATCAAGAGTGTCACCATTGACTTAGCGACCCCGAAACTAACCACGACTAATATCGCGCTCCCTTACCCCACATAGGGGCCAGGGACGCTAGAAAGCACACTTGGACTTAAATTTAATCAAGAGTGTCACCATTGACTTAGCGACCCCGAAACTAACCACGACTAATATCGCGCTCCCTTACCCCACATAGGGGCCAGGGACGCTAGAAAGCACACTTGGACTTAAATTTAATCAAGAGTGTCACCATTGACTTAGCGACCCCGAAACAAATAACCACGACTAATATCGCGCTCCCTTACCCCACATAGGGGCCAGGGACGCTAGAAAGCACACTTGGACTTAAATTTAATCAAGAGTGTCACCATTGACTTAGCGACCCCGAAACTAACCACGACTAATATCGCGCTCCCTTACCCCACATAGGGGCCAGGGACGCTAGAAAGCACACTTGGACTTAAATTTAATCAAGAGTGTCACCATTGACTTAGCGACCCCGAAACTAACCACGACTAATATCGCGCTCCCTTACCCCACATAGGGGCCAGGGACGCTAGAAAGCACACTTGGACTTAAATTTAATCAAGAGTGTCACCATTGACTTAGCGACCCCGAAACTAACCACGACTAATATCGCGCTCCCTTACCCCACATAGGGGCCAGGGACGCTAGAAAGCACACTTGGACTTAAATTTAATCAAGAGTGTCACCATTGACTTAGCGACCCCGAAACTAACCACGACTAATATCGCGCTCCCTTACCCCACATAGGGGCCAGGGACGCTAGAAAGCACACTTGGACTTAAATTTAATCAAGAGTGTCACCATTGACTTAGCGACCCCGAAACTAACCACGACTAATATCGCGCTCCCTTACCCCACATAGGGGCCAGGGACGCTAGAAAGCACACTTGGACTTAAATTTAATCAAGAGTGTCACCATTGACTTAGCGACCCCGGAAACTAACCACGACTAATATCGCGCTCCCTTACCCCACATAGGGGCCAGGGACGCTAGAAAGCACACTTGGACTTAAATTTAATCAAGAGTGTCACCATTGACTTAGCGACCCCGAAACTAACCACGACTAATATCGCGCTCCCTTACCCCACATAGGGGCCAGGGACGCTAGAAAGCACACTTGGACTTAAATTTAATCAAGAGTGTCACCATTGACTTAGCGACCCCGAAACTAACCACGACTAATATCGCGCTCCCTTACCCCACATAGGGGCCAGGGACGCTAGAAAGCACACTTGGACTTAAATTTAATCAAGAGTGTCACCATTGACTTAGCGACCCCGAAACTAACCACGACTAATATCGCGCTCCCTTACCCCACATAGGGGCCAGGGACGCTAGAAAGCACACTTGGACTTAAATTTAATCAAGAGTGTCACCATTGACTTAGCGACCCCGAAACTAACCACGACTAATATCGCGCTCCCTTACCCCACATAGGGGCCAGGGACGCTAGAAAGCACACTTGGACTTAAATTTAATCAAGAGTGTCACCATTGACTTAGCGACCCCGAAACTAACCACGACTAATATCGCGCTCCCTTACCCCACATAGGGGCCAGGGACGCTAGAAAGCACACTTGGACTTAAATTTAATCAAGAGTGTCACCATTGACTTAGCGACCCCGAAACTAACCACGACTAATATCGCGCTCCCTTACCCCACATAGGGGCCAGGGACGCTAGAAAGCACACTTGGACTTAAATTTAATCAAGAGTGTCACCATTGACTTAGCGACCCCGAAAGTAACCACGACTAATATCGCGCTCCCTTACCCCACATAGGGGCCAGGGACGCTAGAAAGCACACTTGGACTTAAATTTAATCAAGAGTGTCACCATTGACTTAGCGACCCCGAAACTAACCACGACTAATATCGCGCTCCCTTACCCCACATAGGGGCCAGGGACGCTAGAAAGCACACTTGGACTTAAATTTAATCAAGAGTGTCACCATTGACTTAGCGACCCCGAAACTAACCACGACTAATATCGCGCTCCCTTACCCCACATAGGGGCCAGGGACGCTAGAAAGCACACTTGGACTTAAATTTAATCAAGAGTGTCACCATTGACTTAGCGACCCCGAAACTAACCACGACTAATATCGCGCTCCCTTACCCCACATAGGGGCCAGGGACGCTAGAAAGCACACTTGGACTTAAATTTAATCAAGAGTGTCACCATTGACTTAGCGACCCCGAAACTAACCACGACTAATATCGCGCTCCCTTACCCCACATAGGGGCCAGGGACGCTAGAAAGCACACTTGGACTTAAATTTAATCAAGAGTGTCACCATTGACTTAGCGACCCCGAAACTAACCACGACTAATATCGCGCTCCCTTACCCCACATAGGGGCCAGGGACGCTAGAAAGCACACTTGGACTTAAATTTAATCAAGAGTGTCACCATTGACTTAGCGACCCCGAAACTAACCACGACTAATATCGCGCTCCCTTACCCCACATAGGGGCCAGGGACGCTAGAAAGCACACTTGGACTTAAATTTAATCAAGAGTGTCACCATTGACTTAGCGACCCCGAAACTAACCACGACTAATATCGATAAATTCTGAAACCCTTCTTAACCCCCTTTCCCTACATAGGAATGCTAGGATCAATTTAGGATTAAATACCATGCGAATTGCCACCAATTGGCATAGCGACCCTAAAAGCTGTGGATATCACCCTATTCTTGATTATTTTTGTCATTTTAGTTTTCAGTCTTCACAATCCACTCGCCCCTAGTAGTGGTGCATGGGATCAAAGTTGGATTTAAATATAATCGCAACTGCTGTAATGGGCTGACTCGAAAACTATGATCTCTATGATGGGAGCTGTTCCAGATTATAAGGTATATGGTTACCGAGAACAGTTCAAATTTTCCAGGCGTTGTAGAGTTATGCTACAACATAAATATGTCGTTGTCGATCATTTTTCCATTTAAAATGCAATATTAGCCTTCTAGGGGTGCTAGCGATATTTTACCCTTTAACTACATTGCCAGATTTTAATTTATAGATGTATCAAGTTTGGTTGATATTTCTGTTAGCGTTAAAAGGTTATGACGGTACATACATGCATGGCAAACACTGGAAAGGGACTTTCGAGAGCAAAAATAATAATAAATAATAAAACAATAGAACAAGTAACACACTTTAATTATTTAGGTAATAATATATCACAGTTTCATAATGAAAAAGATGTGGAAACAAATTTAGAAAAATATAACAGATTAAATGGTATAATTAGGAGAAATTTTGGAAAACAAATGAGAAAAGAAATCCAATTGAGATTTCATAATGCCATAGCCAAACCTGCTCTACTATACGGAAGTGAATGCTGGACACTTCGAGCAAAAGATAAATCCCGCATTAATAGTTCACAAATGAGATTCCTCCGATCACTAACTGGAGTAACATTAAGTGATAGAATGAAAAGTGATGAGATAAGGATGCAGTGGAATAGTAGGGAAATGGTTGAACATATACAAAATTATCAGATTAAATGGTTCCAACACGTCCAGAGAATGTCAAATTCCCGTTTACCAAAGATGATTTACCACCTCAACCGTAAAGGCAAAAGAGACCTCGGAAGACCCTTCAACCGACGGAAAGATCAGTTTTTGTAGTCGCAGAACGGGCATCATCACCCAATACTGCATTCGGAAGAAGAAGAAGAAGATACATGCATGCTCGCATGCACACGCACACATACACACACACGCGCGCGCGCACACACGCATGCATGCACACACACACATTATACTCAAATGCACACATAAACGCATGCACTCAAACGCGCGCGCGCGCACACACACACACTCACACACACACACACACACACATACACACAGTACATTTTATGTAGATCTTATTTTAATTCAGATTGAATGGCTTAAGCTAAAATCGTGATTGTTTACGCTTACTTTTAATTTCATAATCTTTACACCTAATAAGGTGTTTATTCTCGCAAATTACTATTTATGCCATAGCGTGAATTGTGCCCCTTCAAAGCGGAATTTTATTCTCGCAAATTACTATTTATGCCATAGCGTGAATTGTGCCCCTTCAAAGCGGAATGCTGACTCTTTTAAATGTATAACGTCGCACATTTCCTTCCTATTCGGCGCAGCAGAGAAGCTTTGAATGTCATATGAGGATAGTTTACGTCTGTATAATTCTTCTGCAGTATCTATAGGAGTTCGATATGCATAATTTTTATACAATTTCATAGGGAGAAACCAAATTTAATGTCATGCCATGATGTGGCCAAGAAAGAAGCTACAATATATTAATAAATAGTATCCTCTTATTACAAATAAATCAATAAAACCAAAATCATTCGACTAAAACGTTAAAAGAGTAAACGCGTTTCGATATGGATGCTATCATTATCAAAATTGTTTTAATATTTTAGTTTGGTGAATTGGGTTTTATTGATTATGTGTAGACCAATACAAGGCTAAAAGTTGTCCAATGGTTGTGGACGTTTTATTCAGTTCGATTCTGGCATTAATATCCAAATTATTTTTCGATAAGATGGCTAAACTGATAGTTTCTAAGATGGAGTATGTATGTGTTACTGTATATATGCATCTAATTATTGCTTACTTACTTACTTACTCACTCACTCACTGGCACTATCGAACCTGCAGGTTCATGGCCGCGCGAACATAAGCTCTCCATACATCCCTATCCTGAGCTAATGCTTTCCAATCATTCCCTGTATAATCTACTTCCCTCAAATTATAGTTAATGTTATTCTCCCACCTCATCCTTGGTCTACCAACTGGCTGTTTTCCCTCTGGCTTTCCTACAAGAAGCTTCCATGCACATCTTTCATTCCCCATACGTGCAACATGTCCTGCCCATCTCAGTCTACGAGACTTAACTGTTCTTATTATATCTGGCTTCCCATAAAGACCAAGTAGTTCATTGTTATGTAGTCTTCTCCATTCAACTGTCTGTTCATCTCTCTTTGGTCCAAACATTTTCCTAAGAACTTTATTCTCAAATACTTGTAATCTCCTTTCCTCGCTTAAAGTAAGAGTCCATGTTTCGCATCCATATAATATAACTGGTACAATAATAGTTTTATATATTTTCAGTTTTACGTTTTTTGAAAGGATTTGGGACATCAAGAGTCTCTGCAATGCATAATAGCATGCATTTCCAGAATTGAGCCTATGTTTAATTTCTTTGTGCATCTCATTCCTATTTGTGATTATTGTTCCTAGGTATTTGAATTCAGCCACTTCCTCAAAATTTCCCTCATTTGTCATTAGCTGTCCATTTCCATTATATAATCAATTTCTACGTGTGACCATATATTTAGTTTTACTGATATTTACTTCCAGTCCTAATTTCTTAGTGTTACTCAATAGTGTGTGCGTGTTGGCCTTTAGTATCTCCTCGCTATCGGCCAATAATACTACATCATCAGCATAAACTAACAGCTTATTAATACCATTGAGTTGTAAGCCTTCCTCATTCTCTAAAGATTTAATGGCATGCTCTAGTATCTAATTATTGTACGAACCGTAAAATTAATTTCCTGGAAATCGATTCTGTCAATTCATAATATTTTACTTTGTGTCATTGCGTTGATTAAGTCGCAGCATTTGAGGCGTGAATGAGGTACCCCTATATGAGTAATTAACTAACGGTTCTACAGTAAAGCCTCGCTAGCTGTAATTCAACATTAATTTTCTTCAAAGTGCATTAGCCGCATGTATCCGTGGGTAGGGGTAGCCGGACATTTGAAACTTCAGTTAGCGGTTCCTCTCTTCTCTTGCGGTGTCGCCTGCCGTTGCGGAAATGAGGCTATTACCTGTGTCGAAATTTGACGCCCCCTTAAATACTCCACTAGAGGAAATTATATTCCTTCCAACATCTAGCAGTGTATTCGTTCTACCGTAAAGTACGTTTACACCACAATGTTAATGAATGATACATTTCAGTCACAATTATTTCTTTCAACACTACCTGGAAATGGTTGTGTTCCATTCCATGTTTCACATCCAAGAGAGAAAATTGGCAAAAAACAGAGTCTGGTGTCGGGCTTTCACAAATTTCCTATGCTTCAAAGTGGAAACTGCTTACTACTACTACTACTACTACTACTACTACTACTACTACTACTACTACTTAACCTTTTCACTGCTGAGATATTTCCAGCCTTTAAAACTCTCCTTGCTCAATGCAGGGAGAAATATGGAAAAAGTGTATTTAGGTTCCTAGGAGATGGCAGTAGAATAGAATAGAATATGGAATTTATTGCCTTTTTTTTCAGAATAAAGAAAATACATATGCATTTACATTGCGCACGGGCCTGCTTGGCCGTACGTGCATTATTTTTCCATGAATAAAAAAATAAAACTAATAATATAAACAAATACCTACAAATACACCTGTATCAAAAAACAATAACAGGCTACATATAAGTAAAATCTATGTCTGCACTAAATCAAAATAATACATATCTACATTCATCCACATTCCGTACATTAATATTAAAAAAAATGCTAGAAAACAAATTAGAAAAAAAAGCACACACACATACACCCACACACCCCCACACATGTACACACCGCACGCTCATACCCCCCTCCCCCCGTCCCTGCAGACATTAAGTGCACTATCAGACTATTCAACTTATCAGACCTACTTATTATATAACATGATTAAAGATCGAAAACAAAGACCATATTGAGATTCTTCTTATTGTTAATACATATATCCTTAATCTACAATTTTGTTATATCTCAATTTTCTTACTGTACCCAAAAATTTGCATGTTTTTGATTCACTCTCGATCCGTCCTAAAAGATCCCAACACGCCACTCTCCCTCGATCCGACCTGAGAAAGGAGATGGCAGTACATGCCTGCTTAGTTTGTAAGCAATGCAATACGTATTATATAACTAGAAGGCGTTTGGAGTTGAGAATGGATATACACACCCGTAGCACAGCAAGCATTTTCTTTCCCAACGGATATACCCGTTCGTAGCAGTGAAAAGGTTAATGATTTTTACAAGGATGCCGGAAAATATAACCTCACGTTATAATGTACTCTTATATTCACAAAACAGACGTAACTTTCTCCAATGCATGATTGAACTATGGCAAACTTATTATTTTAGAACTAAATATGGATAAATAATAGAACTTACATCCATTCAACCAAAGTAATTCTGCCTGAGAGCAGGTCTTCCACTGCAGTCATAGTATTTTCATGCTATGCTTTGCAGATTTACTAGGGAATTATAGGTGTAGTAGCATCCCGTTGCATTCCACACCGGTGAAGGATGATTATGATACTGATAAGGATGAAGATGATGGCCGGATGATTTTCGGGGACCGTTGGACTCTACGCTTCCTGACAGTTGTCATACAGGTGAGGAAAAACCCCGAAAAAACCTCACCCAGGAGGCTGTCCCAACCGGGAATCGAATCCGGGCCCGCTGTGTGACAAGGCAGCACGCTACCTCGAGACCACAGTAATGTTCAGAACTTACATAGGATATAAATAATAAGTTCATATTCAATATCAATATTTATTTAATATGTATGTATATATACACACAAACCGCTGTTGTCTCGCGGTAGCGTGCTGCGTTGTCACGCAGCGGGCCCGGGTTCGATCTCCGGTCGGGGCAGTTTTTCTGCGTGAGGTTTTTATCGGGGTTTTTCCTCACCTCTAAGACAAATGTCAGGAAAACTTTAAGGCCCAAACGCTCCCCGAAATCATATGGCCATCATCATTATCATCACCATCATCTTCACCGGTGTGGAAAGCAACGTGAAGCTACCACACCTACAGTTCCCTAGTAAAGCTGCAAACATAGCATGAAAATGCTATGATTGCAGTGAAAGACCTGCCTTCGGGCAGAATTACTATGGATGGATGTAAACACACATGTGTATACAATTTTAGTAAGTATATTTATCAATAAAGAAGGCACTTTCTTATTAAGTATTTAATAGTTTCGTTATTTTATATAATTTAACATGGTACGTGGAAGGCGAGTTAATTTAATTACATTATTGATTTAAATTAATATTTATTTTACAGCAAAATTAAATTTAACAATTTTCGTAGAATTGATAAATTATTTGCAGTTCTTTATTAATCTCTGTTACTGAAGCTGTTTATCTAGTTTCATGGTATTATATATTGTGTATTTGCATTTTGAAAATCTAAATAAAAATAAACTCTGATAGTATGTTTTTCTCCTGAATTCAAATATGATAGAGGGTTTTCTCCATCACGCAAGGTTTCCGAGAGAAAGGAATTTATAATTTCAAACACTTTCATATTTTCTACATTCGTAACTACACGATATTCGAATATTCGGACTCGCCTAGAAAGTAAGAAATGACGATTTTCTGCTATATTTCGCCTGTTGAGCATCCCTCGTGATGGTACAACAATAATCGGTCAGCATATTAGGATTCCATCTGCCTTGATATATATTTTCCATAGTTGAAATCCCCTAGTAAAAGTGTTTCCCGTTTTATTTTACAATGGACAAATGGACGAAAAAAAGTTAATTAAAAATAATTATTTAAATCCATTAAATGAAATTGAAATAAAAAAATTGTGGGTGATGGAGAAATTCCGAATACATATTTGAAAACACGATAAAAAACTGCATAAAGTACAAACTATTGGTACTCATGAGACAAAAATCATTTTAACCAGTGATTATCATCCATCATATTATCATCGGGGTAACGCAACTCAGCCTTCTAGATGTTTTTACACGCTTTATATTAGCTTGACCTGTATCTATCTATCTATCTATGTAACGGAATCTTTCAACGCGATTTTCACCCACTTAAAATCATCGGATCGACTCGAAACTTTGTATACTTGTAGAGAACCCGTGAGAATACAATAATTTCATATTTATTTTCTAAAATCCTGACCATAATCATCAGAAAATCAAAAAAAGTGTTTTTGTATCAATGTAACGGAATCTTTCAATGCGATTTTCACCCACTTAGGAACACTGGATTGACCTGAAACTTTGTATACGTGTAGAGGACCCGTGACAATACAATAATTTCATATTTTGTTTAAAAAATCCCGGCTAGAATCATCTGAAAATCAAAAAAATGAAAACAGGTATAATAGGTTGCGGACTTGTCGAGTTTTAGTCAATCGTTGTAAGAGCTCAGTTGGTAGAACAGTGAACTCTTAGTGGTATATAATTTCAGTAATCCATACGTCGCTGGTTCAAATCCGGCTGGGGTTTTTTTTATAGAAAAGTATTACTTTTAGCTCAAGAGTGAGAATGCATACTACAGAAATTGTCCTGTGAAGTATGACTGTCAACAGCACGTATGGTTTACTGCCCGTGCGACCCATATTTGTAAATAATATTGTAAATATCTTACTTTTTGTCTAATAAAGTCCTACTACTACTACTACTTTTCGCTCATACTACAATAGTATCGAATTTAAAGATATTTACATTTTTATCTTATTCTGTAAAATATTAAAACTAAAAAATATAAAATAAATAATAGTTTAAAAAAACTAAAAGGACACGCTTTATTAGGAAACTAAAAAATGAAAAATAATTTTAATTTCCAATACGCTTGGGATAAAATAAAGTGGTCAACAAAAAAATCATCCCCAACACATATAGAATAAAATTAGAGTTATCAACAAAAAGAAAATAATTTTACCATCAAAAGCGTGGGGTGCTCTATATCAATTAATATATTTGATATTAAACAGATATTGGTAAAAGTAAGCTCTCTGAGAAGAAAATGTAAAAATTATAAAAAGCACCCCACGCTTTTGATGGTAAAATTATTTTCTTTTTGTTGATAACTCTGATTTTATTCTATATGTTTGGAGATGATTTTTTGTTGACCACTTTATTTTATCCCAAGCGTATTGGAAATTAAAATTATTTTTCATTTTTTAGTTTTCTAATAAAGCGTGTCCTTTTAGTTTTTTAAAACTATTATTTATTTTATTCGCACTCATTAATATTTACAGAATTTGTCACTTCTTGATATAGTTTAAATACTGTAACGTCTAATTCATAGAACAACGACTTTGAGTTTTTATTTATATATGATGATTAATATAAAATTATGGAATATTCACCTGAAAGGTCCGTCTCCTCAACTTAATTAATCATTGAACTGTAGCGCTTTCGGGACTTGTCCCATCATCGGCAGGATTCAAATCTGGTGTTTCACTGAAGATCTGGTAGAAGGGGTTGCATGTATTGGGTTCGTTTTCGTTTATCAGGCTGTCGTTGTGAGCTGCTTTCATGGTTTCCATCTCTTCGAGTACGTTTATCTTCGCTGGATTATTTTCTCTGTGCATTACTGTTAGGGTGTTTTCAATATTTAACATGCGATGTCCTTCATGGATAATGTGTTTTGCATAGCTTGATTTCCCTTCTGCGTGAATGAAGTCTCGAAAATGTTCTTTGAATCTGATGTTAAAACTCCTGTTTGCCCTTCCTGTATAAAATTTGTTGCAGTCCTTACATGTCAGTTTATAAACTCCTTTGCTGTTGAAAATGTTATTTTCTTCAATATTATTGTTTATTATGTTGTTTAATTTGTTATTGGTTCTGTATGCTTTCAGGTGAATATTCCATAATTTTATATTAATTTTGAATAATATCTCAACGGAACACATCATGAATCTTATAAAAGTTGATTATATATGATGATACTATGAGATAGTGAATATGATGACACGAATCCTTGTAATGTAATTCCAACCAAGCATTTGCCTTGACGATGCGTAAAGCAAGGAAAAACTTTAGACTAGTTGGTCATTACAGGAATTTGAACCCGGAACGTCCCGAATGTGTTCATTGAATGCTCACGCTTCAGCCAACTCACTCTTTAACTATTTTTTCTTTTTGTGCAAAGTGCTCTGGAAGTAGCTGTGATGTCAACACAATGATGAAGAGTTTATGACGTATTGCATAGAATAATATTGTAATAAGTATGATATTTACAAAAGCTAAAGTAAAAATACAGAATAATTTAACAGAGGAATTCACAGTGAATAAAGGCCTTAAGCAGGGATGCAGTTTGTCACCAATCCTTTTTAACATTTATTTAGACCCGGCTCTTAACTTGTGGTATAAAAATGTTCTGAAATGGGTGTGCATCAGAATATCCTCCATACCAGACTTAAAATAATCTACTTTGTTATACGAGTTCCATAACCTATAAGTTTAGTTATAAAAAATAATTCCAACTCTTGTCAAAATATAGGAGGAAAAGTACTGCATTCATTGTTGTTTGCAGATGATCAAATAATTTTTGCAGGGGATGAAGATGATATGAAATATATGATAAATAAATTAATGGAAGAATATAAAAAATGGGGACTGAATATAAATTTACAGAAAACAGAATATATGTGTTTGGGAAAGGATGTGGATGACTTCATACTTGAAACGGGGAAAATAAAAAAATGTGAATTTTTTTTAATATCTTGGGTCAATAATTACAAGTTTCGGTACCTGTGAGAGAGATGTACAGGCTAAAATTGCAATGGCAAAAAATGCAACTAAGACATTACATGGAATAATTTGGAATAACAATATTACAAAGGAAACTAAAATGAAAATTTATGAGAGCATAATACAGAATATTTTGTCATATGGAAGTGAAACTTGGTCTTTGACGGAATTACAAAAGAACAAAATTAGAACAGTTGAATTTATTTTAGAAAAAGCCTCCAAAAAACAAGACAGGATAAAATAAGAAATGAATTCCTTTGGAGAGAAATGAATGTCACCACATCTGTTGTTAAGAGGATTGAAAATCAAACACTTAAATGGTATGGCCATGTACAAAGAATGGAAAATGAAAGATGACCAAAAAATATATACCAATGGTCACCCCCTGGAAGAAATAAACGTGGCAGACCAAGATGGAAATGGAAAACCTACGTCAGAACTATAATGGATGATAGGAATTTGGAAGAGGGAGATTGGAATGATAGAGATAAATGGAAACTGAAGACGGCAAACCTATAAGTGGGGGAAAGCCGAAGAAGAAGAAGAAGAAGAAGAATGATATTTTAAATCATCCCTTATTCAGCAATAATATTTTTAGTAAGGAAATAGTATAATGATCTGTAAAAGACGCATATAGTGTAAAAGTAGACAAATGTTGAAAGCCTGTGTAAGTGATTTTATCGGTGCGACTATAAAAGTCGATACATTGGATAATTTTACAAGTTTGGGAGAGACAAAGATTGAAATAATCAGGTAAAATTATAATTGGATATGAGTATACCTATTATTAGAGATGATATAGGAGTTTCATTGGATAATTTAATTCTCCATGTTTAAAATAATAATTGTGCTTACAATATTCTACCAGTTAGAGCTTCATATTATGAAACTGAGTTGAATAGCTGCTCACATTATAGCGTGTAATTTGTGGATTGTCTTGTAGGGAGGAGGTAAATACAGATCTTGTAGATTTCATAGCTTCAACAGCGTGAAACAAGATCCTTAAGTCTTCATAATTCAGCTTCACTAATCAGACTATATATATATATATATATATATATATATATCCCTTTATACGCCATGCCCGGCGTGTGCCGGTGAAACTGTGTGTACTGCGGTTCGCCACGCCCGGCAAGCTCCGGTTTTCAATCTTATTATTTTAAATATTTTTTCCCGAAGTTTTTATTTCAATAAACTAAAATTATTTTTTGTTCTGTGTTTGTACATCCTTTCTTAGCATTACTTTGTACATCCCTTACAGAATAACGCTACAGGCTGGTTGTAAAAGGTTTTCTCAAGGAGGGCGTACATTCATGTTTCAAGGTCTTTTTTTTTTTTCTCTTTTTGGCTGTGGAATATTGCAATTTCAGGATTTTATCTTTATTTATTTTATTTTTAGTTGAAAAGATACCTGGCCAAGGGGTAGGTCGTGCTGTGAGACACAGTGATTCATGTCTCGAAGTTGACGAAAATATAATATGCGAGTTTATTGTGTCAGTTTTATCAGAAGATGAGAGTGACAGTAACAGTTCATCAAGTAATGAATGTGATAGTAGTCCTGTTTCTAAGAGAATATTATTACAATCTAAGCCTGTAAAAAGTAAAGCAAGTGATGTGGACCTAAATGAACAGGGTGTGAGTGACAGTGGTGGGCGTGTCGCGTCAGACGAAACACGTGGCATAAAACAGCTGTTTGACTGGAATTTATTCGAATCCAGGACCATAAAAATGTTCAACAATATTTAATATTATAACTGTTTAGTGATAATGCCATCAACATTTTTCAACAGGATAAATGTTTTAGTGTTAGTGATAATAAATTTCAATGAAGACACCGTGCTGAAATCGAACCTGGGATCTTTACAAGTGGAAGCGACACCATCTAACCTTCAAACAAATGTATAATAGTGAGTTTCAATTCAATTTACCATAGCATGTAGACAGTAAATTATACTTTATATAGGTTTATATTACGAGGGCGGATCGGAAAGTAACGCACAATAATTTTTTTTAAAAAAAGTTTAATAGTAAAAAAAAGGAAAAAAAATCACAAATGAACTTACATCTTTTACCTACTTTTCGACATAGTCACCAACATTCTCAACACATTTTTCCCATCGTGTTACCAGTTTCAATATGCCCTGTTCGTAGAAGTCCGTTTCGTTGGAGTGTAGCCATCTGCGCACTGCCGGCCGGAGCGTGGCGAATCACTAAGGTTCACGCGTCCCTCTTGGAAGAATGTGCACCACCTGGAGACATTTCTACGGTCCATACAATCATCCCCATACACGCCAGCATGTCCCTGTGAATTTCACTGGGTTTATGCCCTTTGGCCCACAAAAATCGAACAACACTTCTCTGTTCCTCACAGGTGAACGACTGTAGCATGCGCGCCATCTTTGTTGCATAGTTCAAGCTCTCTCTCTCGCAAGAGGTGCACCTGAGAAAAAAATACCATCTGTAGTGAAAACTTCAAACTATATCTCTGTGAAATTTCAACATTCTAGGTGCAATACCAAGGCAGAAAAAATTTATTGTGCGTTACTTTCCGATCCGCCCTCATATATAGTATGGCGTAGTACTTTACATTTAAAAAACCTGGCACCCACAGTCCAGCGGGCAAAAGGGAAACTCGGCAGTCAAAAGGATATATATGTATAAACAACTGCAATTTCGTTGTTAAACTCACTGGTTTGCAAGGAAACCTTCTTCAGCCACCACATTTACAAATCCTTAACATTATGTGACGCATGACGTTATTGTAAGTAAAATATGTTGTACATAATATATGGTCAATAATCAAATTACAAAACCTTCTAATCGTGTCCTGAGTGATGCCAGTTCGAGGAATGAGATGAGATAGGTAATAATTTATGAAGTTCTGTGAAGTACAGAAATACCGACCTACTAGGAATGAGATTAAATGAATCCTCAATGGAGTTACGTGACGTACAGAGATACCGAACTACTAAGCTTCCTGCACCATCACAGGAGTAGTTGGAATTATATTATAACTCACTCGGGTGACGGCGAGAATATGGCCACGCATTGGAGGAACTAGATTCGAGGGTTGAAAGACCCGCACAAAACGATAGATGCGTCTAGATTTCCATTCCGGAAAATTCTCTAAGCCTCTAACCTCTTTGTCAGGAAGATTCGATACCAGAAGCTTCTATACGAAAAAATTCTCGATTGGGAGAACGCAAATTTCATTTCCCGCCTATATAAACTGTTGCCAGAGGTGGAGTCAGTCAGTTTTGTTGCGACAACCAAACAGTGAGCTGTGAAATAGAAGAAACGTTGGCAACTGGACTCGTTAGAGACTGAAGGTAATTGTGTGATAAATAAACTTTAAAGCAAGGCTAATTATTGCACCTATCATCAATCATCATCATCATCATCATCCTTTAAAGTATTAGGGCCAGTGGCCCGTTACGGTCTCCCCGCCATCTCTGAAAAGGTCGACCCACAGATCTTCTGCCTCGAGGAATGTAGTGAAGAATTTGTTTTGGTATTCTGTGACGATCCATGCGCTGAATATGGGCTAGCCAATTTTTTCTATATTCTTGGAGGTATTCAGATATAGGTACGATGTTTAACTCTCTGGCTATTGTTGAATTTCTTTGGTGGTCTAGAAGGCTATAACCTGCAGTTCGTCGCAGAAATTTCATCTCCGTGGCTGTAATATGACGATCATCCTGAGTTCTGATGGTCCAAGCTTCACTGCCATAACAGATTATGGGTCTAGCGAGAATTTTATAGATTTTCATTCTTGTGTGTGTCTGCACTTTTGATGGTTTAAAAACTTGGTTGATAATTCTTAAAGCTTTATTGCACCTATTTGTGAGAAAAATGTCGCTGGAAGCTTATAGAATCAAATCAAATTACTTTGGAGTTTTAATTCATTATCGGTGTTGTTTATTACGAGAAAACAATGTTGAAACGCCCCCCCCCCCCGTTGCCTGCTACAATAATAAATGAAATGAAGTGAAACAAAATTAGTGACATGAGTATGGAGGAGTAATGGAATAAAGGTCTGGTAGGAGAAACGGGAGATATCCCGAGAAAAAACCGTCCTGGCCGAGGTTTACCCACCCACGAGCCGAACACGGAGTAACCGAGACGAGAACTCGGGTTCCACACGTGAAGGACATGTGACTAACTACTTGCGTCACTGAGCCGCCGTCACAATGTATATGATATTATTAAAAGGTGTAATTATATTATGCAATATAATCTGTTATTAACCTGAAATGGTAGGCGAGTTGGTTAAGGTAAGGTAGAACCTTATCATCAACAAGAATTAGCCCATTGCCCGTTCTGGCTACATAAGTTGTCAGTCCAAGGTTTTCTAGGTCGTCCAATATCACATCGTCCTCTCGATTTATAGTTCCTCGCTTCTTCTTCTTCTTCTTCTTCGCGGTATTGGCTTATTTACTAGCCTGTTCCGACTTCAAAGTGCTGCTCACTCCGTCTTTTCCTTGGTCTTCCCAAACTTCTTCTTCCTCGTGGTGAATAGTTGTAAACTGCTGTTGATATTCTATTCTCAGTTATCATTGCTAAGTGTTCTTTCCAGTTTGTTCTGTATTTCTCTACTGTTGTGTTTAATTTCTCTATTTTTAGTTGTTGACTTATTTCTGTGTTATGTTTTTTGTCTGTTCTTTGATATCCTGCTATTGGTCTGAGGAATCTCATTTCAGCAGCTTGTATTCAGGCAGATTGTTGTGTTGTCAATGCCCATGTTTCGGATCCTAAGTAATAATAGGCACTGCCAAAGTCTTGTATAATTTCTTTATAGAGTCGTTCCTGGCTTTATTTTTCAAAGCTCTTTTTGGTGTTCCTGTTATATAATTAAACTTATTTAGTTTGTTATTTATATATGTTTCTGCTGTGTATGATATTTCGCAACCTGGGAAGTTATATCTTACCACTTGTTCTATTGGTTTATTTTCTAATATTATCTATGTCCTAACTGGATGAGCGCCCTTGAAGGCCACTGTTTTTTATTTTCCTGATGATATTTCCATGTTGTATTTTTTTATATTTCGTTTAGATTATATAGCATTCTTTGTGGTTCGTCCTCAGTTTTTGCTATTAAAATCTGGTCATCTGCAAAGGCTACTATATTTCCTAACTTAATTCTCCCACTCGTCATTTGCTTCCATGATCTTATGTCGTCGAAATAAATGTTAAAAAGAGTGGTTGATAGTGGACAACCTTGTCTAACTCCTCCTGTTATATGTATTGATTTCCTTTGTTTTATTTTTATTTTTGTTTTCTCATACATTTTCTTAATTACTGCTATCAAGTGTAGTGGAATTCCTTTTTCACTTAATACGTTCCATAATTTTGGTCTAGACACTTTATCAAATGCCTTCTTATAATATATAAGAGGATGTGCGTCTCTAAATTGAATTTACTTCGCTTCTCTATTATTTGTGTTTAAAGTGAATACGTTGTCTGTGCAGCTTCTTCCTTTCTTAAAATCCTGTCTGCTCTTCTGATATTATTGCGATCTACTATAGTTGCTTGTTAATCTTTGGTTGATCATTTTTGCATATATTTGTATGCTGCACATAGTAAGCTTATGCCTCTGTAGTTTTCTGGCTTTGTTTTATCGCCTTTTTAAAATATTTAGATTTTTTTTTTGCAATTTTCCATTCTTCTGGTATTGTAATTTTGTTTCCCCTCCCAGCACTTGTTATAGAAATTTTATAATCTTTCTTGAAATTATTTTGGGGGCATTTTTTTAGCAATTCTATTTTTATATTGTCTATTCCGCATACTTTATTATTTTTAGATTTCTTTAATATTTGTGTCATTTCTTGCATCTCCAATTCAACTACCTCTGCATATTGTTCGTTTGTTTCTATGAGTGTTATTTCTTCTTTATTATGTTTGTACGTCCACGGTTATTTGTAATAATTTTCCAATTTTATACCTTGTATAGTTAGCAGATTGTTTTGTCTTTTACTCCAGAATTAAGGCTTCTCATAAATTGATATACTTTGTCTTGTCTTCCGTGTAAATTGTGTTCCATTTCTGCTATGTACCTTTCTCAATGTTCTCTATTTAATTTTCTGGTATATTGTTTTACTAATGCTCTTGTTCTTTTATATTCTATCTGTTTTGGTCATTCTTGTTGTTTAAGTATTTTAAGTAGGCCACCGTTTTATCTCTTACCAATTTCTGAATTTCGAGATTTCCCATTTTTTAGTCATTTGTTTCTTCCTCCTGCTTTCTTTGTTCCTAATACTTCTTTTGCTGTTTTATGCATAAGTTCTTTTATACCATTTCATTCTTCTTCAATATCCTTGTTTGGCTCTTCCGCATTTGTATACTCTTCTAGCATTCTTTAGTATACATCTTGTATTGATTCTTCTTCCCTACAGTTTTATTTTATAAATTTCTTGTTGTTCCCTCCCTTCTTCTTTAATTCTTTATTCCAATTTATATACCACTTATTTGTATATCTATTTTACTAATCAATAGGTAATGGTCACTATGGAT
>JASPKZ010007596.1:37500-252500 GCA_030220185.1 Diploptera punctata
GGCGCTCCGGATTTGATTTCCGGCAGGGTAAAGAATTATAAACCTCTACCGTTGGTGTGGGTGTTTGCCCTGTCCTTCGTGTCCACAAGAGAAAGAAAGTAAACAAATAAAAAATTAAAGACATATCAGTTAACCTAAGAAAAAATAAGAAACATAAGTAAAGGGACAGTAATATAATGTACGGTTAAAAACTATAATATAGTTACCTTGTAGGTCCGTCTCCTCAACTTAAGTTGTTTTAAAACTCTGTAGGCCTTTCGGGACTAGTCCCATCATCAGCAGAATGCATTAGGTCCGTTCTTGTTGACCCTTGTTGAAGCACTGACTTGGTTGTGAGAATTTTGTACAGAGGATTGTGTGGATTAGGTGTGTATTCATTGAGAATCAGGTTGTTGTTGATTTCTCTTAGGATTGCGATTTCCTCCAGTATATTTATTCTTGTTGGAATGTTTTCTCTATGTACTATTGTGAGGGTGCTATCGATGTTATGCATAGAGTGTCCAGCTTGAATTGACTACACACCTAATCCACACAATCCTCTGTACAAAATTCTCACAACCAAGTCAGTGCTTCAACAAGGGTCAACAAGAACGGACCTAATGCATTCTGCTGATGATGGGACTAGTCTCGAAAGGCCTACAGAGTTTTAAAACAACTTAAGTTGAGGAGACGGACCTACAAGGTAACTATATAATAGTTTTTAACCGTACATTATATTACTGTGAACTAATACCTCAACGGAAAATCACCATGAATTTTACTAGTATCGATAAGTAAAGGCAAGTCTTGTGAATATATATTGGTAGCAGATTCGTATATTTTGATCTAGTATAAAAATTAGCCTAGTGTTTACGTCTGTGTGAGTGTGTGTGTGTGTGTGTGAATGTATGAGTGAGAGTGTGAGCGTGCGTGCGTGCGTGAAGGCAGTTATATTGTTTTTAATATATCAACATTCTATGAAAAACACATGTTTTTATTATATCCCTTTTACTATAAACTGTTTAAACTATTATTTTTCATACATTGAAACACAGTATTTGTTTATAAACATAGTATTACAACAGTGTGGTTTCCTAAGGCTTGAATTTTGTGACCATTTTAGGTAGTTGCAATATTATCTTCACAACGTCACTTGTTCACATGGGTAGGCAACCTTATTGCTCTCAGGGGAAGCTATTTGTATTTAATGGCTGGATAGGTGCGATAAAATACACACGCCAGTAAACGCACGTACACACACGATTTCCCATCTCATACCTCTTTAGGTTTACCACACAAGAATCAAAGGGCACGGTCCCTTATAAATAGCTTGTCTACATCAGATTGGAGAAATACACACTACAAAAATTAGATATATATATATATAAATATATAAATGAATATTGGTTATTCAATAGTAGATTATATACGGTATAAGCAATTAAATAAAATTGTAATGGGCACGTACGACGAATGCAAGAAGAAAGATTACTCAGGAAAACATTGGAATGGTGTCCACCTGGAAGAAGGAGGAGAGGAAGACCTCGAAACTCGTGGATGCAAGAAATAAGAACTGAAATGAGAGCAAGAGGACTGGAGGACATGGATTGGATGGAGAGAGACGAGTGGAGAAGAAAAATAAAACTTTAGGCACACAAAGATGTGTAAACATTAAAATTATTTATATAAATTATATATATATATATATATATATATATATATTATAATTAATTTTTTGACATTGAGCAATGCAAGGTTAATATGGCATAAGAAAAATAAATGCCTGGAAGGGATTTGAACCTGGACCTCTGGGTTGGTAAGATAGATAAGTGTTTGAAATGGATTTGCCTGGTGGTGTAATGGATAGCACGCTGGGGTACCATCCCAGAGGTCCGGGTTCAAATCCCGTTCAGTCATTTGTTTTTTCTTATCATGTCATATTAAGCTTGCATTGCCCAAAGCCAAACATTTAATTACTACTTATAAAGGTGTGAAGAATTACATCACTTGTAAATAAATCACCAGATATTATCGCAGATTGAGATGGCAGGACATATACAGGAATAGATAATAGTGAAACGGTTAAAAAATAATGATGGACCACCCAGATGAAAAAATAAATGTTGGAAGATTTACAGCTAGGTGAATGGATTGAGTTTAGGAAGATATTATTTTTTTCTTCTTTTTTTCTTCTAAATTTTAAGAATTTTAGGGTTGAAAATAATTCTATCTTCAAGCCACAGTTAGTCAAAAGCAATCAAGACTGAAAAGTGTATAAAATACTGGCTCTTCCAACTCTTTTTGTATGGTAAGCAAAGTATGGACGATTGAAACAGAAGGATATACAGAGACTTAGATCCTGCTGAAATGAGAGACCCTTTCGGAGGGACTGCAGGATACACACTACTAGATCACAAAAAAAATGAAGAACATCTTAGAAGAATTACACATGGAATCTGTAGAAACACAAAATTCTGATTATAAGTCAAGTATGGATACAACATGTTCATCGAATGGAAGATCACAGAATACCCAAACAAATGTTAAGATATCAACCTGCAGGAAGAAGAAGACCAGGACGTCCACTCAAAAGACTTCTGGATGGTGTTTCTCTTGAGGCCGAAACAGGTCAACAAATGACCTAAATTTGCAAATGTACAATGATGATGATTATTATTTTTCTTCTTCACTTCAAGATTTAGGCGATTCGCCTGTCCCGAATTCACAAAGATTCCTTCCATCTCTTCCTAGGTCTTCCTTACTTACTTACTTACTTACTCACTGGCACTATCGAACCCGTAGGTTCATGGCCGCACGGACATAAGCTCTCCATACATCCCTATCCTGAGCTAATGTTTCCAATCATTCCCTGTATAATCTACTTCCCTCAAATCATAGTTAATGTTGTTCTCCCACCTCATTCTTGGTCTACCAACTGGTCGTTTTCCTTCTGGCTTTCCTACAAGAAGTTTCCATGCACGTCTTTCATTCCCCATACGTGCAACATGTCCTGCCCATCGCAGTCTACGGGACTTAACTGTTCTTATTATATCTGGCTTCCTATAAAGACCATGTAGTTCATTGTTAATGAGTCTTCTCCATTCACCTGTCTGTTCATCTCTCTTTGGTCCAAGAATTTTCCTAAGAACTTTATTCTCAAATATTCGTAATCTCCTTTCCTCCCTCAAAGTAAGAGTCCATGTTTCGCACCCATATAATATAACTGGTAGAATAATAGTTTTATATATTTTCAGCTTAACGTTTTTTGAAAGGAGTTGGGACATCAAAAGTCTCTGCAATGCATAATAGCATGCATTTCCAGAATTGAGCCTATGTTTTATTTCTTTGTGCATCTCATTCCTGTTTGTGATTATTGTTCCTAGGTATTTGAATTCAGCCAATTCCTCAAAATTTCCCTCATTTGTCATTAGCTGTCCATTTCCATTATATAATGTATTTCTACGTGTTACCATATATTTAGTTTTACTGATATTTACTTCCAGTCCTAATTTCTTAGTGTTACTCAATAGTGTGTGCGTGTTGGCCTTTAGTATCGCCTCTCTATCGGCCAATAGTACTACATCATCAGCATAAACTAACAGCTTATTAATACCATTCAGTTGTAAGCCTTTCTCATTCTCTAAAGATTTAATGGCATGCTCTAGTACAAAATTAAATAGTAGAGGAGACAGTGCATCTCCTTGCTTCAACCCATTCTGGATCTCAAAAGTGTCTGAAAACTGTTTGCCTACACGCACCCTACACTTTGTGCCATTTAGACACATTCGTATAAGTCTAACTAACTTTTTAGGAATTCCAGACTCCAGCAGGATACTATATAACTTCTCCCTCTTAATTGAATCATATGCTTTTTGGAAGTCTACGTATAGTTGATGTACAGTACCATTATATTCCCATTTCTTTTCTAAAATCTGTCTTATACTAAAAATCTGATCTGTTGTAGACCTGTTTCTTCTAAATGCACATTGATGATCTCCTAGAATGTCATCAATATAGGGAGTTAGTCTGCTTACTAATATATTTGTTAGAATTTTGTACGAAGTTGAAAGTAATCCTAGGTCTTCCTACATCCCTTAATCCTTTTGGTTTATAAAAATATGCTATCTTGGGCGATCTTATTTCTTCGATTCTCTGAACATGCTCTTCCCAGTCGACGCGGTGTTGTTGAATTCTATTACTTGCTTACTTACTTACTCACTGGCACTATCGAACCCGTAGGTTTATGGCCGCGCGGACATAAGCTCTCCATACATCCCTATCCTGAGCCAATGCCTTCCAATCATTTCCTGTATAATCCACCTCCCTCAAATCATAGTTAATGTTGTTCTCCCACCTCATTCTTGGTCTACCAACTGGGCGTTTTCCTTCTGGCTTTCCTACAAGAAGTTTCCAAGCACGTCTTTCATTCCCCATACGCGCAACATGTCCTGCCCATCGCAGTCTATGGGACTTAACTGTTATTATTATTATTGAATATATTTCTAATTTAGTCTTATTTCTTCACTTCTTATGTGGTGCAATTTTGTGAATCCTTTGGTCGTTCTTAGAAAGGTCATTTCTGCACTTTGTATTTTATTCGAACTCCTGCCATTTGTTACCAAGGACTCACTACCGTATAACAGTACCGGTACCGCCATTGTTAGAAGATATCGAAACACTTAAAATTATTCAAAATTGGTGGAGAGGAATAGAGAGAAATGGAGGTGTGTCCTTAGGGAGGCTGTGACTCGACCCAGGTTGTTACGCGAAACATGATGGCGATGACGTATAAAGGAGATTATTACTTGATTCGAACATTTTTCACGTTTCATACTTTATAGATGAAGGATTTCAAACAATTTAATATTTTGATTTTATTGTCGGTTAATTATCAGCACTCATCCTGAAATCCGAAATATCCTATTTTTTCTGCTATAGACTATAATTTTTGTATACTTACTTACTCACTGGCACTATCGAACCCGTAGGTTTACGGCCGCGCAGACATAGGCTCTCCATACATCCCTATCTTGAGCTAATGCTTTCCAATCATTCCCTGTATAATCTACTTCCCTCTAATCATAGTTTATGGTGTTCTCCCACCTCATTCTTGGTTCACCAACTGGGCGTTTTCCCTCTGGCTTCCCTACAAGAAGCTTCCATTCAAGTCTTTCATTCCCCATACGTGCAACATGTCTTGCCCATCGCAGTCTACGAGACTTAACTGTTCTTATTATATCTGGCTTCCCTATAAAGAACAAGTAGTTCATTGTTATGTAGTCTTCTCAATTCACCTGTCTGTTCATCTCTCTTATCTGAACAAATATTTGACTATTTCAAGCGGACATCTAAATTACATTCTTTCTGAATACTGTAATACTTTAATGAAATACGGCACTAAAGATACAGTTTGAACTTCAGGACATGGGAGCAAATTAAACTGGGAAAATCATGTTTTTAAATTCGAAAATTATCTTCAATCTCACATATGTAAAGCAAATCTAAATCTGTGGCTTATATATATATATATATATATATATATATATATATATATATATCCATCCATAGTAATTCTGCCCGAAGGCAGGCCCTTCACTGCATTTTCATGCTATGCTTGCAGCTTTACTAGGGAATTGTGTAGGTGTGGTAGCTTCCCGTTGCTTTCCACACCTGTGAAGGATGATGATGATGATGATAAGGATGTTGATGGCCATATGATTTCGGGGACCGTTTGGGCCTTAAAGTTTTTTTGACATTTATCTTACAGGTGAGGAAAAACCCCGATATAAACCTCACCCAGAAAAACTGCCCCGACCGGGGATCGAACCCGGGCCCGCTGCGTGACAAGGCAGCACGCTACCTCGAGACCACAGCGGTGGACATATATATTAGATAACATAAAACTGATAGTGGAAATCAATATAATTAAAACGTAATATTTGATCCCATATATATGAATAAATTTATTATTAAATGGGTGTGATCACTTAACAAATGAGTCAAATTTTGAAGAAGTGGGTGAATTAAAATACCTAGGAAAAATAATTACAGACTGGAATGAACTAAAAAATTGGGAGTGGAGCTAAACATCAATAAAATTAAATATATGTTCACACATAGTAATAAATTATGTAATGGAAATTACAGTAAATGACAAATGAAGGAAAGTTTGAAGAAGTGACTGAATCCAAATACCCAGTAACAATAATTACAAATAGGAATGACGTGCACAAATCCAGACACAATTCTGGAAACGCATGATATTGCATAAAACCAGAAATATTGGGTTCATGTCCCGATGTAGGCAACATTTTTCTCTTCAAATTTAACACTAATGAGAAATTCAAAATAATTGGAGAAACTACTTTTAGGAAAACTAGAAGGAAAGTGTCCAATATGTTGTCAAGATCGAGGTACAAGAATAACATTAATTATGATTTGTAGGAATTTAATTCTACAAGCCAAGAGGTTCAAGGAATGTAGGAAGGCCAGTGAAAAGATGGACAGAACAACTGTGAGGCGGAACAGGCATTTTGCCTAGCCCGTGAAGTGAAGAAGAAGAAGAAAAATAAGAAGGCATTTAATTATACAAGGAATTATTAGAAATTAATAGCTCGGGATAATGTCATATGTAGAGTTCATGTTCATGCGGCTATGAATCTCGTGTTACTTACTTACTTACTCACTGGCACTATCGAACCCGTAGGTTCATGGCCGCACGGACATAAGCTCTCCATACATCCCTATCCTGAGCTAACGCTTTCCAATCATTCCCTGTATAATCTACTTCCCTCAAATCATAGTTAATGTTATTCTCCCACCTCATTCTTGGTCTACCAAGTACATTTAGAATTATAATATCATGTTGTTTACCCTTTAGAATTATGTATGATACCCTATCACTAACAAACTTAATATCTCGGATAGCGGATAGGATCCTCCTTCTGACTAAAAAACCCGTTCCAAATGCAGATCTTTCTGCACCGCCGTAGTACAATGCAAAGCTTCCTGATTCCTGACTACCTTCTCCTGGCCACCTAACTTCCTGTAAAGCGACTATATCCAAGGGCAATTTATCTAGTTCCCGCGTTAATATCTCTAGTGCCCCGCTATTGTATAAAGTCCTAACATTCCATGTTCCTAGGAACATGTCCCTGTGTTTTAGCCTTTGGCATGGGTTCCCTGAAGTAGTCCCCGCCCGGAGAACCGAATGGGGGACTATTTGATCTCCGGAAAATTTTACCCCAGTTGAACCCATGTCCGCATTTCTTGACGGTTGTATTTTTACGGTGAAAGATCGTCACTCTTTCGACCAAGGTACTTTTTTCTTCTGGCTTATCACCTTCGACCAGTCCGGCATGGGTAACCCTATCGGCAGCAATGCTACCGCCGGCATAGCTCTCAGGAACATTTAAGCACGCAAGCCACTCCACCACGACAAGGTAAAGATACCATGTAGGGGAATCTCGTGTTAGTGAGTTATTTAGTTCGCTAGGTATGAGAAAGGAATCTATTAAGCAATTCTTATGGGTAAATGATATTTTTTGCAGTATATACGATACTTTATAAGGATGCATAAATCAATACAATGAGACAGAATGCCTTGCTGCAGAGTTAGTGAGTGGATGGAAAGAAGTCTCTCACAAGCGTATCTTATTCACAAAAGATATAACGACTTTTTTTTTGTGTGAAAGATAGCAACAACTCCATTAAGTATCCTATTAATATATTCAAGAAAGCGAATCCTCATTCCGTCTTTCAAGTTTGGCTTCCTCTAATACTGAAGTAACTCAACGTCTGAGTATTGAGAATTACAACAGAGAATAAAATTAACTCTACATCTAAAACTACCAACCGTGACATGTTAATAATTAACTCTTGTGACATTTGTTTTGTTACATTTTTCTTTACAGACAATTGTATTTCATGGAAATACTAGTTTGACCTATGCCATTATGAACTTCAAACTTATTTTCTTTTTTGCATAATTCTACTTTACAAATAATTCTATTCATGGCTTTCCGAAGAATTAAAAAATAATTATTTTAGATATCTATCTATCTATCTTCGGGTTTTTACAGCTGCTGCCGTCTTCCCGTGCCAAACCTCCAAAGCCTACGGTCTTGGGCATCTTCGATGCTTAGCCCTCTAGCTTCCATTACTGTCTTCATGTGTTCCTTCCATGTTAACCTTGGTCTCCCTCTTTTCTTATTTCTGTTCGGATGCCATTCATATAGTTGCTTTGGCCATCGCTCATCTTCCTTTCTTAAGACATGTCCTAACCACTTTAATTCCTTCTCCTCAATTCTTTCAATTATGCTTTCTTCTGCTTCCATTATGTTTCTAATTTCCTTATTTGTGACATGTTCTAATTTAGACTTTCTGGCACTTCTTCGTAAATAATTCATTTCTAGAGCTATTAGTCTATTCTTGTAGTACTTATTGATTGTCCATATCTCACTTCCATACATTGCAACAGATTCCACTAATGTTTTACCAATATATTTTTTTGTGTCTTTCCAAATATGCTTATCCCACCATATGGAATTTAACGATGATATTATTTTGCTACTCAATTCAATTCTATGTTTTATGTTGTCTTTGCCTATAGCTTCAATGTTATTCATAATCATTCCCAAATATTTAGTTGGTTTCACGTTATTTTATATTTTTTTCTTTAAATGTTTACATTAATATTTATTTTATTAAGGATTAGCTAATACCCGGCGTGCGCTGGTACACTTAAAAATTGATGTGTTTTTGCATTTAATTGAATAAGTAAAAGAAAAAATAAATATAAATGTATATCGTTATTCATCATCATCATCATCATCATCATCATAGTACATTCACGAATTTAGGCCATTTGTTGACCTGTTTCGGTCTCAAGAGAAACACCATCCAAAAATCTTTTGAGTGGACGTCCTGGTCTTCTTCTTCCTGCAAGTTAATATCTTAACATTTGTTTGGATATTCTGTGATCTTCCATTCGATGAACATGTTATGTTGAGACTTGAAAGTAGTTTTGAAGTTCCTTAGGACAGGTTACTGGCCCGACGCTAAGTAGTCCAGTGGTAGGGCTGCTACCTTTTAGTCTCTGGACAGACATTAGGGTACCGCATTCACTCAGTACCCGATGGAACGGTTATACTGCCGTGACTCGGTCCTCAGAGCCTCGTTTGTGAAAACGGGTTGTACCACGAGAAGGTGAGGATGAGAATTGGGTAGGAGAGGTTATACACATGTCACTACCCCTTACAACCCTATATCGTTATTATTTTTAGATATCCCGCGCTGATTACCCCGAAGTACTTGGCATAAATGAGCTAAAAGACAAAAATCGTTATTTTAATAATAATGTACAGCGCACAATGTGCAGAGATTAGTTAATCTATATTAGTTTATCTGTCCATACAGAATCCTGTCAGAGATTGCCCTCTGTTTTTGCAGTTTAGCACATGGCATCTCTCGCATAACATGCCGCATCGCTCGCACACGCATTCTGGTCCCGGATCATGAAACTGTTTCGTTTTGCACAGTCTGTGATGGAAGCCGTGTACTGCTAGCCGGGTCACTAGGTGTCGTAGTTCGTAGTTCGGCTTCTTCCAGTCTCCTGAGATCATGGCATCGGTGTTGTAGAAATCGGTCCAAATGGATTCTTTTTTCAGCTGCAGCTCTCTTAGTACAGTATTATAGCTCGCTGTACAGTTTCAATCGGAGCTCTCCTGTGAGAAATAGCTCCTTTGTCAGTTCATAGACCGTGCGGGAGGGTGCGAACTTTGACAGACCCGCTGCCTTTTTCAAATACATGGATTTCACTTTTTCCAGGAGTCTAAAGCTGTTGGGGTCCAGATGATCCCATATCAGTTGAAGACCGTATGTGGCTATGGGTACAATCTTGGTGTGGAAGAGTTTTATTGCTGCTTCCATGGACATCTTGGTTATGTCATTTATTTCGTGCATGGCTTTGATAGCTTGGCTCGTCCTGTCCGGTATATGTAATTCGTTATTTTGAGTTATCCATAAAACAATACCCGCCGTGATCTTGCTATGCTTGCCGAGATTATACTTAACCCGATCTTCTTGGCATCGATGAAAGACAAAAATAATTATTATGAGTTATCCTTAAAAGATAAAAATATGGTGTTGCGGACTTTTCTGTAAAGTTCTTTTTTTTTGTGATATTCAATTCTGTGTACAATAATTTTGTGTATTTGTTATGGTTTAGGCAGCATAATCCATTTAAGCTGACAAAAAGCGACATTTTTTCACGTTTTGTTACTATAGAATGTGATTTTTAAGGGTGAAGAGCTTGAGCATTAAAACTCTCTTATAACCTATAACCTTCCCGGGAAAATCCCGAACAGATTGCAGAATGTTCCATGACAGTCGGATGAATGGTACGACAGCACATGCTTGCCGGGGAATGTACTTATCCCGACCTCCTTGGCATCAATGAAAGACAAAAATGGCTATTGTGTGTTATGTGTAAAAGATAAACATATGCTGTCGCGGTCTTCGCTGTAGAGTTTTTTGAGATATTCAAATCTGTGTAAATACATTTTGTGTACTTGTTATGGTTAGGCAGCGTAAGCCATTTAAGTGTAAGAAATTCGACTTTTTCACGCTTTTCACTACAAAGAGTGTTTTTAAGGGTGTAGGAGTTGAGTATTTCAATTCTCTTATAGCCTATGTTCATCCCGGGAATCTCCTGAACATTTTGCAAAACCCCATCACAATCGGATCAACAATATGGCCGCGCATAAAGTACGCACAAACAAATATTCATTTTTATACATTAGATTTTGTCTTCACAATCGGATCAACAATATGGCCGCGCATAAAGTACGCACAAACAAATATTCATTTTTATACATTAGATTTTGTCTTCACAATCGGATCAACAATATGGCCGCGCATAAAGTACGCACAAACAAATATTCATTTTTATACATTAGATTTTGTCTTCATAACAATAGTTATCCTTCAGCCCAAATGTATTTTGTTCCGCCACAGATTTCTATCATCAGATCTTCTTCTTTGGGGTCTCTGCTGATCATGTTTCTTCTGACTTCGTTCATCCATCGTTCCCTGGGTTTCCCCCTCCTCATTTCGCCTTCAGCATTCCAATCCAGCATCATTGTTGAGATTGTATTAATCTCTTTCCTATCAGATGTCCATACCATTTCAATTTTCATCCTTCTAATAATTCTATAATATTATGTTTAAAATTAATCATTTCTCTAATTTTCTGGTATTGATGGACAAGATACGAAAATATATAAAACTATTATTCTAACAGTTATATTATATGGGAAACATGGACTCTTACTTTAAGGGAGGAACGGAGATTACGAGTATTTGAGAATAAAGTTCTTAGGAAAATTTTTGGACCAAAGAGAGATGAACAGACAGGTGATTGGAGAAGACTACATAACAATGAACTACATGGTGTTTATAGGAAGCCAGATATAATAAGAACAGTTAAGTCTCGTAGCCTGCGATGGGCAGGACATGTTGCGCGTACGGGGAATGAAAGACGTGCATGGAAGCTTATTGTAGGAAAGCCAGAGGGAAAATACCCAGTTGGTAGACCAAGAATGAGGTGGGAGAATAACATTAACTATGATTTGAGGGAAGTATATTATACAGGGAATGATTCGAAAGCGTTAGCTCAGGATAGGGATGTATGAAGAGCTTATGTCCGCGCGGCCATGAACCTACGGGTTCGATAGTGCCAGTGAGTAAGTAGTAAGTAATTTTCTGGTTCCGAATTTTCTCCTTTCTTGATTTTCTTAATGCTCTTCCCCAAAAATCCATCTGTGTTGTCAATAATTGTTTTACTTGCTGTCTACGTAAAGTCCAGGTCTCTGCACCATACAACATAACAATCTGTACTAATGACTTAAATAGCAATATCTATGTTTTATTTGTAATATATTTACTCCACATCACTGAATTTAACATTCCAATTACTTTTCTTCCTTCACTATTTTTACTCAATTTCACTATAAATTTTCCCATCTGATTGTAAAATTGATCTTAAATAATTGAATTTTTCAACTTACTTAATCTCCACATTTTTACATTGTAATTTGTCTTCATTCTCTAGCTCTGTCGTGAGATGTTCGGTTTTCTTAATATTTATATTTAATCCCCTTTTCTTGTATTCCTCAATTAATTTCCTTGTTATGTATGATGCATCATCCGGGTCGTGAATAAACACCACTTGGTCGCCTGTAAATAGTGGATGTTGTAAACACATATTGTTGATTAATTGTAATTTCCATTGGTTTACATTTTCTATTCCAGTTTCTTAGGCAAACTTTTTGAAATATTTTAAATGACAATGGTGGCAAACATCAGTCTTGTAGTAATCATTCGCCAGTATAACTTTATCTAGATAGCTCTCTTCCCATTTTAATATATATTTCCTGAAAATACTGATTTTAAGAATTTTATTGTTTTTTCGTCTATTAATGCCTCTTTTAGTGATTAACGTAATAGTTTCCTCGTATGCCTTTCTAAATCTAAGAACATCAGACATATGTTTCTTGACTTTTCCTTGCATTTTTTCAATAAAAGTCTAATTACAACAATAATAACAATACTAATAATAAACGGAAAACAACAAGAGTACTGGTTCATGCAGCATTTTCTTACAGTTATAACAAAAACAGAGCTAGAATACAACTATAATACCGTATGTAAAACTGTATTATTCTTAAGAATCAAGATGTATAAGAAACAAAAAATTGAGTTATAAAATTTAGAATCTCTAAGATTGTCACTTTTCTGTAGCTTGGAGCGTGTCTCAGCGGTAGGCAAGAGACCTCAGGGTTATTAAATATTTATAAGCAAAAGAAACAACGTTCAAATTTTACACTAAATTTTATTTTACGAATCCAAAACTATTTATTTACGAATAAATCACCTTAGTTATTACAGCTATCAAGTTTTTATTTAAGAGTGGATTCGATGAAATGATTAGAGATCCACGTGCTTGAATCAAATACTTTCAAAGTCCAACGTTTAACGGACTAAAGCTTTATAAACTTGAAGATATGTAACAATTTTTCGGACGAATCTCGAAATTAACTGGATCTGAGATCGCGGTCTGTACATCTAGGATGTTTTAACACTGAACACAGAGTGACCGAGAGTGAGCTCTTACTGAATTGGAGATCGGGATCTATAGATCTACGATGTTTTAACACTCAATACAGAATCGCTGATAGTGAGGGTATTTTGGAAGATATATACAATTATGTTTTCTTGATTTTGAAAAAATCCTACGACTGTATTATAAAATACATTCTGTGGTTAACTTTAGCTGAGAATGGAATACCTTACAAGTTAAATAAACATAATTTATTTGCGCACACAAGGATTTAAAAGTAGAATTCAAGTAGGTAACAATTGTCTGATATCTTAAACATGTTGGAGTTAAACAAGATGATGGATTATTCCATAATTTGTTTAATTTTGTTAACGGAAAGGTTTTCAAGAAGTTAAAGAGGCAAGATAACTTCCTTATGCGGTTGACATTGCATTCACGGGGAAACGGATCAAGATAGCCAACACTATTTAAAGTCTTAAAACACATAACAGAAACTGCTCTACAGGTGAATGCCAAAAAAACCAAATATATCCATATTTGAAGAGATTCTATTCACAAGAACTATTTGAAAATAGATAATTAGAAAATTGAAAAAGTTAAACAATTCGAATATTTGAGGATCATTTATAACGAAAAAAAGTCTGGAAAAGGAATGTTATATCGCTTATCGAATACCAATAAAAGTTACCCTAGATTGAATAAAGTTTTGAGCTCTTAGCTCTTAAATAGAGGAAAAAAATCTGTTACATGTCCATAATTTACCAGCTGAAACCTAGACTCTCATTTAAAAAATCAGAAAGTTCTTTTATTATTTTCGAAAATAAAATTCTTCAAAATATTTTTAGAGCTATTAAAAAAAGAGATATGGAAAGTATGAAATAACAGAGAATTAAGAATGTTGTATCACGAGCTCGATGAAGTATCAATAGTAAAGAGTAGAAGACTATGATGATTTGATCAAATATTACGTCATTTTAAAAATATTCTCTTGTTATAGTATATTAATTTATAGCATTTACAGGGATTCAAAATCTTGAACTGCATTCACAAAGATTTATTTTTAAGACAAGACTAACAAAAATAACTTGGGACAACTATCCGTGCAGTGTAAATCCATTGGGCAGACCAAACCTACGTTGGAATGACCAGTTTTATGAAGATCTCATACAACTTGATGGCCACTAGGATGTAACGAATAATAGGGAATTGCGGAGGACACTTTTGAATGAGGCAAAAAACCGACTTCGGTTTGAAATAGCCCAAAATTAGTTGACTGATACAACGTTATGTGTTATTTTACATGTAAGAAAAGTGTTTATTCAGAATTCATGCATAAAAATGTATTAGAACGCCACTGATTAATCTCCTATGTAATGTGCTAATATACCGTAGGTGGACAAGTATCGGAAGGAAGCTCAGTGTTACTTAATGGTCAAATTACTTGGAGAGCCTAAACGTTCCGAATCCAGTATGAGGACGGGATTAGTTTTGTAAATACCGGAAGTAATCTGACGTGAACTGAACTGCTATCAGTGCCGTGAACACTTCTAACGAGGGTACATTTTACGAAAACTGCGCTGACTTTAATTATGATCAAAATAATCTCTATTTTAAAACACGATGATATTTGGCATTTAATTTTATTGTATTTTCTTCACTCATGGCTCCGTGGACCAAGCGGTTAGACGCTCGCCTCTCACCGCTAGGATCCCGAGTTCGATTCTTGGTTATTCCATGTGGGTTTCGTTGTGGGCGAAACGGAGGTTGGGCAGGTTTTTCTCGGAGTTTCTCCCGTTTTCCACTGCTACAATTTCATTCCACCATTTATCCATACCCATCTCATCCATTTCCTTTCATTTTGTTCATCTGCCCCTGCGATGGTGTGATAGATTGGTCGGCCGGCACCTTTTTCATTCACAAACCTCTATGTAAGGGGTTTCACCTCATCTTATCCCTCTACCCGACCCTGATTTGGACACGAGTTGAGGATATCATATTATATATATATATATATATATATATATATATATATATACATGGTATGATAAGAAAAATAAATGCCTGGACGGGATTCGAACCCGGATCTCTGAGTCTGTACCTCAGTGTGATATCCATTACACCACCAGGCGAACCCAATTCAAACATTTATTTTTCTTATATATGTATTATATTCCCCATTATTACTAGATGTCGTGAGAACTCGGTCTTCACTGCCATCTAGTAGCTGACTATAACAAGTAAGCAAATTAAAGAGAACATTTTTTACTTTATAGCAGTGACGCTTTATCGATGTTATAATTAAATATTTAACATTGAGCAATGCAAGCTTAATATGGTATGATAAAAAAAATAAATGCCTGGACGGGATTCGAACCCGGATCTCTGAGTCTGTACCTCAGTGTGATATCCATTACACCACCAGGCGAACCCAATTCAAACATTTATTTTTCTTATATATGTATTATATTCTCCATTATTACTAGATGTCGTGAGAACTCGGTCTTCACTGCCATCTAGTAGCTGACTATAACAAGTAAGCAAATTAAAGAGAACATTTTTACTTTATAGCAGTGACTCTTTATCGATGTTATAATTAAATATTTAACATTGAGCAATGCAAGCTTAATATATATATATATATATATATATATATATATATATATATATTCTCAACTATATATAGGGCCTATATTTTTTCTTGACTGTTGGACCGGACTGATGTGTTGTCATAAGTAATGCCACGAGTGATTTCCAATTTATCTAGAGAATTTGGAAATCAAGAGTGGCATTTGTTAGGACTATTTAACGAATAAAATTAAGCTGTTTACTCAAAAATCATTATTTAACTATAGTTATTTTAAAATATTTATATAATTAATGTAAACGGCGATGTTTGAAAACAAATGAGAAACGATTGGGTACGCTTCAATTGCTTCTTTTGTTTATCACTGCAACCAGATCATACTATTTATTGCCAAAGGAACGCAATATTGTAAGAATGCTCTCTAGTGGAGAAAAAATGAAACACATCAAACTGTATATTAATTCATTTCTGATGTCGTATGATGTAAATATGACAATTATATTTTTCTGGATTATTACCTGGGAAAAAATTACATTTAAGAAAGTGCAAACAGTGGTTCCTTTTTTTTGGTGGTATAATAAATTGCTACAAATATTTTATATTAACTCCTGCAAGCGCTATGTGTTGACATTCATGCACTATATATACAATCAGGTAGCCGTATTTCTTAGAGGCTCAGTCACTGCAAAATAATGGTCAGACCTGTTCAGAATATTAAAAAGGAGGAGCTTTCTTTAATATAGTAAATTTAATATTGATAAATATTTGGTGATGCACGACTGTGATTGGTTGTAAAACAGAATTCATTGAAACTTGATTGGTCATTGACTCCCATTTGGGGCATGAGTTAAATAGTCAGGGTAAAAGCCTATTATATACACACGATACCAATGTTCAATCTCAGACAGGGACATAACTTTGAAATTAACCACTGCTAATATAAGTTTTATCCGATGCGGTGGGCTAGTTGTTATGATCGTTGCTTCTAGTTCCGAGGGACGCGGATTCAAACCCGGCCGGGGTCGATGGATTTTTACGATGGAAAACTCCAACGGACAAGTCATCCGGGAGGGAATATTAGCCGTGGGTCGCGATTTCGAAGGGTTTTTAGGCTCGTTAAAGAACCGGAAGCTCGAATAAAAAGTCCTCCGTGCAAAATTTAACAGACCTTCACCCGCCCAAGTAATACCTCAGTTGTCCATTAGATGTCTTATTGAGGCGATGTCACTCGTTGACATCTATAGACAAATAAGCATAACTAAATAACTAAAATTTTTCTCTTCAAATATTATTTATCCATCATTCAGATGCACGAAATCAATAATAATAACAAAAAAAGCCGTACTGGCTGTAATGTATAATTCCCAAATATGTCTTCTTAATAAAGGAGCCGCCATTTGCAAGATAGAAGCATGGCTTCACAGCATTTGGTGGACGGGAATTATAATGTATATAGAGAAAGATTTGCGTTTAGATCGGTACTTGCTCAGGTAGCTCAGTTGGTAGAGTACTTGGTCTAGAGAACCAAGGGTCCCGGGTTCAAGTCCCGGTCTGAGCGTATAATTTTTCTCTTCAAATATAACTAAATAAAGTTTGGTTAAGAAACTCCCACTGGAGAGCACACATGTTCCCACGAGGAGCGAATGAGACATAGTCAGTCAGTCAATAGGCCTATAAGTTTTATCTCAAAATATTTGAGATATTTTTACAATATTTATAATTATGGCACATTTTATGTGGGATAATCTACATATTATTTTATTTTATTTTATTACAGATTTTCAATATTTGCACATATTTATGTGCCTGATGTTATATTTTCCTTCTCCACTTGCCCATACCCTTCCACTCCTATTTTCTCCAGTCCTCTTATTCTCATTCCAATTCTTATTTCTTGTATCCACGAGATTCAAGGTCTTCCTTTATTTCTACTTCCTGCTAGACATCCATTCCATTGTTTTTTCTGGGTAAAATTTTCTTCTCGCATCGTAGTACATACTACAACCAGTTTAGTTGCTTATATCTTCTATATACTTCTGAATGTTTAATACTCATTTTTTTCTCGTATGATTTCATTTTTTTTTCTTTCCAATTTTGAATATATTGCTGCTCTCCTCAAGAAACCCATTTCCATCCGATATTGATCGATTCTTTAGTTAATTATGTAGTTTGTACCCATTTTCATTACAAGGGAAGAAACTTTGCGGCCGCTAGAGTAATTTTCAAATTTTGGCTTTCAGTTAAATCCCGACTCCCAATTACCGGATTACTCTGATATTTTGTGAACAACTTTCCCGTTTTATTTTAGTGGCATATAGGCACGCCGTAGCGTAGTGGTTAAGGCACTGAGCTACAAGCCGGAGGGTCGAGAGTTGAAGTCCCGTTGGGGTCAGGATTTTTAAACTGACCCAAACCCTCTGGCGGCACTATGGCCCTGGGATCGACTCAGCCTCTAATGGAAATGAGTACCAGACGCTTGTTCTGGGGGTAAAGGCGGCCGTCACGCAGGGCTGACAACCCGGCTGACATAAAGTGCCGATTGTCTAGAAAAAGTGGGAGCCTTAACCTCCTACTACCCCAAGGGCCTGTTGTGGGATCACTTTACTTTACTTTATACTGGTACCCATTTTCGTTGGGAAATATAGAAAATTACGCCGCTAGAGTGTTAACACACACACACACACACACACACACACACACACAGATGCAGGAACATTTTTTTTCGTGGTAATTTTCGTTGCCTGGTAAAATAAATCTCTGAATATTGGATTATCTGTGATTATTCGTTGTTCTTATTTTTACGTTTTGTCATATACGTGTATTTCTTTCATTATATATTGGGTCGAAAGATTGACGATCTTTCACCGTAAAAATACAACCGTCAAGAAATGCGGACATGGGTTCAACTGGGGTAAAATTTTCCAGAGGTCCCCATTCGGTTCTCCGGGCAGGGACTACTTCAGGGAACCCATGCCTAATGGAGAGCTTATGTCCGCGCGGCCATGAACCTACGGGTTCGATAGTGCCAGTGATTAAGATTAATTATATATTGCTTTTCTATATACTGTCAATACTGTAGCCATTCCTGGCAACGTATATTTTTCTTTGTCAGTTTATTTGGTATTACGTAAGATGTAGGTTTATTACCATGGCGTTCATGTCCCATGTTTTGATTTGTTGCCGCTAGAAGCTTCCTTGCTACTCTTTGATAGAGAAGTACGAATGAAATGGAATCTTATCTATATTATCGTGACCTTATGCCAATAGTACAAAGTTTATTATTGGCTGAACCCGTTGTGACGAGATGCCGCGTCATGATCCCTCATGCGATTTCTGTGTGGCGATAGTCAACGTGTTGCATTGTCAAGGAAAGGCAGCCATTGTGAACGACTCCGGTACGAATGCGATAGTGTTGTGTTTAATTTAATTAACGTACTGTAAAACTAAGTGCTTCATTACGAATGTTGGTTACTGCTTCAAGTAAGAATAATGTATTATTTAGAATATATTTTATTGTGTACATAGGGTCAATTCTGAAAATGCATGCTTTTATGCATCACAGGGACTCTTTGTCTTCCCAGCTCCTTTCAAAAAATGTTAACTGAAAATATACAAAACACTTATTCTCCCAGTTATATTATATGGGTGCGAAACAGGGACTGTTACTTTAAGAGAGGAAAGAATATTATGGCTAATAAAGCTTTTAGGAACATTTTTGGATCAAAAAAGATATGAAGAGACAGGTGAATGGAGAAAACTACTTAAAAGTATATATTGAAGCCAGATATAATAAGAACAGTTAAGTCTCGTAGGCTGCGATGCGCAGGACATGTGGCACATATGGGGGATGAAAGAGATGCATGCAAAGTTTTGGTAGGAAAACCAGAGGGAAAACGCCCTGTTGGTAGACCAAGAATGAGATGGGAGAATAAGATTAGCATGATTTGAGGGAAGTAGATTATACAGGAGATGATTGGAAAACATGAACTCAGGATAGAGATGTGTGGAGAGCTTATGTACGCGCGGCCATGAATCTACAGGTTCGACAGGGCAGTTGAGTTAGTTAGTTAGTTACAATTTATTGTTTTTTAATAAAAAAATATCAACTTGTGTCGGGTCGAGGGACGGGATGAGATGAAACATTTATATATTGCTCTGAGAATGACAAGCGTGCCGACCGACCACGCCTGACACACCATCACAGGAGCAGATGAATGAAAATAAATCGAAATATATGAGGTGAATATGGAAAAGTTGTGGAATTAAGTTGTGATGGGGGAATATGGAAGAAACTCCGAGAAAAATCTACCCAAACTTAGTTTCGTCTACTATGAAACCCACATGAAGTGACACAGACTCGATCTTGGGACCCCAGCAGTGAGAGGCGAACATCTATCTGCTTGCGCCACGGAGTCGCCTGTGTTTTAATAAGTAAGTGGTAAATGTTAAGCAACATTATTTAATGAAAACACTTAATCCTGGAAAAAAGGTAGGAAAAAGTCGGTTTTATGTCTCTCAGTAAGTTCCACAGAATCGCAGCGCGCATGCGCGAGTTGCTGTAATGGTTAATATAGACTCCGGTAGTCGGCGTTACCAACTTTGGGAATAAATTTCCAAATGCAAAAAAAAAAAAAAATGGACGTTAACCAACTTGCCATTTTCTAACTAAAGAAAACAATTAACATTCATATTATTTCTTCACAAATGCTTAAAAATGGACGTAAACCAACTTCCCATTTCCTAACGTAACAAAGCAATTTACATGTGTACTATTTAATGAACTATAAACTAATTTTACGTACACTAACACTAAATATAGTTTTAAATTATTTTCAAATGGTGGCAACGTTCGACCAACATGGGAAAGTAGCAAGGAAGTAATGTATCCACGATCATGTTTTACGTAAATATATAAATATAAAATATTGTGAAGAAAGCTTGAAGATCATTGCGAAATGTTTAAAACAGTACAAAACGTGTTTACAAGTGTTTAGTGCATCAGTGGCATAAGAATGTAAGTGTAGAAATGTGAGAGACATATAACCGACCACATCCAAAAGGTAAATTACTATAATTTAAATAAAGGAAATTTTACGTATGTCGATAAAAGTTTTACAAAAAAAAAAACTATTTAGGAAAGGTACTTAAATGGAATGTGAACTCCTTGGAACCCACTGGTCTTGGATCCATCGAGCCACCATCTTCTGGTATCCAGGGGCCGGACCCATCAAATATTATTTAAAATATTTTCATAGGTACAACTTTAGTACCTACATTCCCTTAGAATTCGCTAAAAAAATGGAGGTACACCCTATTTGATTACCTTTAATGATACCATTTCCAAAATAAAATCATCATCATCATCGTCCTTTCAAGTATTAGGCCCAGTGGCCCGTTACCGTCTCCTGCCATCTCCGAAAAGGTCGACCCACAGATCTTCTGCCTCGAGGAATGTAGTGAAGAATTTGTTTTGGTATTCTGTGACGATCCATGCGCTGAATATGGGCTAGCCAATTGTTTCTATATTCTTGGAGGTATTCAGATATAGGTACGATGTTTAACTCTCTGGCTATTGTTGAATTTCTTTGGTGGTCTAGAAGGCTATAACCTGCAGTACGTCGCAGAAATTTCATCTCTGTGGCTGTAATATGACGATCATCCTGAGTTCTGATGGTCCAAGCTTCACTGCCATAACAGATTATGGGTCTAGCGAGAATTTTATAGATTTTCATTCTTGTGGGTCTCTGCACTTTTGATGGTTTAAAAACTAGGTTGATAATTCTTAAAGCTTTATTATAGTTTTGTATTTTAAAGGATATATCACATTCCTCATTATAAGTTAGATTATATCCTAAGTATTTAAATGAATTAACTTGCTCTAATATTGAATTCTGAATACAAATTTTACTTCTTACTGGGAATTTCCCTTGAAAGGCCATAACTTTAGATTTTGTTGTTGATATTTACATAAAACTCAGGATTAATTAAATGTTCCCATCTTTATAAGCAAGAATTAGTACTTCTAGCAACACTAAATAACATTCGAAAGAGATCAAGTAGATTACTGACTTTTCTTCAGGACACTGGTCATATTATAGCCCCAAATGGGAGTCAATGACCAATCACGTTTCAATGATTTCTGTTTTACAACCAATCACAGTCGTGTATCACCAAATATTTATCAATATTAAATTTACCATATTAAAGAAAGTTCCTCTTTTGGAAAAAGTCGGTTAATGTCTCAGACGAGTTTTTCTAAGTTCCACAGAATCGCAGTGCGCGTGCGCAAGTTGCCGCAATGGTTAATATAGCCTCCGGTAGATGGCTCTGCAGTCGGCATTACCAACTTTGGGAATAAATTTCCAAATGCAAAAAAAAAAAAGAAATGGACGTTAACTTGCCATTTTCTAACTTAAAACAATTTACATGCATATTATTTATTCCCAAATACTTAAAAAAATGGACGTAAACCAACTTCCCATTTGCTAACGTAACAAAGCAATTTACATGTGTACTATTTAATGAACTATAAACTAATTTTACGTACACTAACACTAAATATGGTTTGAAATTATTTTCAAATAGTGGCAACGTTGGAACAACATGGGAAAGTAGCAAGGAAGTACTGTATCCACGATCATGTTTTACGTAAATATATAAATATAAAATATTGTAAAGAAAGCTTGAAGATCATTTGAAAATGTTTAAAACAGTACAAAACGTGTTTACAAGTGTTTAGTGCATAAGTAGCATAAGAGTGTAAGTGTAGAATTGTGAGAGACATAAAACCTACCACATCCCCTCTTTTTAATATTCTGAACAGGTCTGACCATTATTTTGCAGTGACTGAGGCTGTAAGAAATACGGCTACCATATTGTATATATAGTGCATGGATGTCAACACATAGCGCTTGCAGGAGTTAATATAAAAACATTTGTAGCAATTTATTATACCGGGGCACGCCGTAGCGTAGTGGTTAAGGCACTGAGCTACAAGCCGGAGGGTCGAGGGTTCAAGTCCCGTTGGGGTCAGGATTTTTAAACTGACCCAAACCCTCTGGCGGCACTATGGCCCTGGGGTCGACTCAGCCTCTAACGGAAATGAGTACCAGACGCTTGTTCTGGGGGTAAAGGCGGCCGTCACGCAGGGCTGACAACCCGGCTGACATAAAGTGCCGATTGTCTAGAAAAATTGGGAGCCTTAACCTCCTACTACCCCTAGGGCCCCCGGACCTGTTGTGGGATCACTTTACCAAAAAAAGAAACCACTGTTTGCACTTTCTTAAATGTATTTTTTTCCCAGGTAATAATCCAGAAAAATATAATTGTCATATTTACATCATACGACATCAGAAATGAATTAATATACAGTTTGATGTGTTTCATTTTTTCTCCACTAGAGAGAATTCTAACAATATTGCGTTCCTTTGGCAATAAATAGTATGATCTGGTTGCAGTGATAAACAAAAGAAGCAGGTGAAGCGTACCAATCGTTTCTCATTTGTCTTCAAATCGCCGTTTACCCTAAATATATAAATATTTTAAAATAACTATAGTTAAATCATGATTTGTGAGTAAACAGCTTAATTTTATTCGTTAAATAGTCCTAACAAATGCCACTCTTGATTTCCAATCGGTAATTTGGAAATCACTCGTGGCATTACGTATGACTATATATATATATATATATATATATATAGCTCATCCACCAAATGGGATTTAGTGATCCGTCTCTTTCAATTAATTTTGTTTTACAGCCAATGACAGTCGTGTTTCACGTCACTCTTTACCGAATTCCCTTAATCACCTCCTGCTTTTGTGATAAAGAGAACTCCTCTTTTTTGATATTCTGAACAGGTCAGAGAATTATTTTGCAGTGACTGACTCTACAAGAAAACAGCGGTTTGAATGTGCAAAATGGTAGACAAAAAATTTGGCTGCGCTTAAAATGAAAATATACACCAAATAATCCAGCTATCTAAGCCTCAAAACACTTAAAGTAATGTTTTTAATATTTATTTTACTGAGTTGTTTACTAAAAAAATAAATTAATAACCTATAATGTTGGTTAAAGTATACAGTTTAATGTGTTTAATTGTTTCTCTACTAGGGTGCATTCTTACAATGTGATCCTATTTGAAGATGTCCACGCTGGATGGCAATTAATAGTATTATATGATCAAGTTGCACTCGATAAACAGACAAAACATAACCACACATTTCTGATTTGTTATAAAACAACGCCGTTTGCATTAAATATAGGTATATATATATATATATATATATATATATATATATTGAAATAACTTTATTTAAATAATGATTTTTTTAGTAAACAGCTTAATTTTTTTCGTTAATTAGTCTTAACAGATACTACTCTAGATTTCCAAATTCTCTAGATAAATTCACTCGTCACCTCGTTACTCGTGAATTTATCGATGATCTGGAAATCAGTCGTGACATTACTTACGGTAAATATGGTTCTACTATTGTGATCGAAATAAGATAATGTATTAACGTAATGATGGTAATGATAAATTGGTAGATCAATAATGAGGTAGGAGAATAACATTAATCGTGGTTTGAATGAAGTAGATTACACAATGCAAGATTGAAAAACGCGGTAAAACTGCACTTAAACTAGCGTGAAATATTTTCAAAAAACTGCACTTAAACTAGCGTGAAATATTTTCAAAAAACTGCACTTAAACTAGCGTGAAATATTTTCAAAAAACTGTACTTAAACTAGCGTGAAATATTTTCAAAAAACTGCACTTAAACTAGCGTGAAATATTTTCAAAAAACTGCACTTAAACTAGCGTGAAATATTTTCAAAAAACTGCACTTAAACCAGCGTGAAATATTTTCAAAGTCCAATAGAACAACAGTGAGCATACGCAAGATTTTATAGAGCCAGCTATAACCCACAATCTAACCTCATATCAATTATCATCCTCGGTTACTATCCGTCGCTATGAAAATTAAATTACTAATATTTGCAATAAATCCCCAAATATTTGTTAAAATATATATATAAATAATAATAAAATTACCAAACATTTATTAGAAATGGGTGTACACTTACTTATCACTCCCTAACGCTGATCCAACTAGCGATAACCCAAAACAGCGATAGAAAAATCACAGACTAAGTAATATACTCTGTGGAGAAAATAGGAGCATCATAATATTGTCTAACAGTGTCATAATATTGTGATTTGCATATTCAAATTAATACGTCAAAGTAAAAAGTAAAGTGATCCCACAACAGGCCCGGAGGGCCTTGGGGTAGTAGGAGGTTAAGGATCCCACTTTTTCTAGACAATCGGCACTTTATGTCAGCCCTGCGTGACGGCCGCCTTTACTCCAGAACAAGCGTCTGGTACTCATTTCCGTTAGAGGCTGAGTCGACCCCAGGGCCATGATGCCGCCAGAGGGTTTGGGTCAGTTTAAAAATCCTGACCCTAACGGGACTTGTACTCTAGACTCTCCGGCTTGTAGCTCAGTGCCTTAACCACTATGCTACTAAATACTTCAAAATTGTCTAATAATGTTATAAAAATTGTTTGAAAAAGTTTAAAGCATTAAATAAAGTTAGTTAATACAGAAGAAGAGCTATAGTTTACAACAATATAAATGAAAAATCAAGCGCTAGTAGAAGTGCAGTTGAGCCGAAAGCATTAGCTCAGGATAGGGATATGTGGAGAGCTTATGTCCGCTCGGCCATGAACATAGAGGTTCGATAGTGCCAGTGGATTAATTAGATAGATAATAATAATAAATAAATGCATTTATTCTGGAAGAGTTAAAGGCGTACGACCTCTCTTCCACTCAACCAACACATATTCAGAACAAATAGCGATTTACAATTATTGTTATATTATATACAATGCACAAATATAAAGAAAATTTATTAATGTCATACAATACATTTAAATCTTATCTCTGTATAAATTGGAATACAACCAAAAGTATGTGTGGGTATTATTGGAAAGAGACCTAAGTAAGAGAAAGCATGTTGTGACCTGGTGCGGAGTTGTGATCTGGCAAACGTTTGGCTGCGATTGGATGGGCATTGTGTATCGACCCGTAGCAAATGGTTCAGAATGAAAGTTTGAACAATCTGGGACATCTAAAGACACCCATCAGTGTAAAAGTAAAAGTTATTTTTTTAATCCGTGCTCTAACAATTGTATTTACTTATAAGTATTAAATAGTTTTATATCGTCATACTAGAAGTCCCGCCCACGCGTTGCTGTGGCTAAGGTATACGTTAAAAATATATATTAAGTTGCTGTTTTTCAGCCAGATTACTTAAACACTAATACTTACACACACGACATTAGTCATATTGAAAATAAAATAAACACACTTTTAATTATGAAATAATCAATATTTGTTAATTCAATTGATTTATTTAATTAGCGGTTCGGTTTGCAACAAAAAGCACAGCCATCTGGATCTCTCTTTATTAAATAATAAACCAATTACCTTACAAAATTACCTTACACCGCCATCTGTTAGAATCGTATGGAACTCACAGATAATTACACCACCATATGTTAGAATCGTATGGAACTCACAGATAATTATAACTCTTTGTTAAAAAATAAACAAATAGTTTGCAATAAAAAACAATGCGACTATAAATTTAGTTATAAACTACCCTAAGTCTCAAGCTGGATCAAACTGCACACAGTGTGCAAAATTTTATTAAATTAGGTTCAGTAGTTAAGGATTCCATCGCGGACAAACAACGTGACACGAAATTTTTATATATTAAGATATTACACGTAGTATGTAGTATAGAGCCGGCATTAAAATATATTCGCCAGTATTTTACCACAAACATCTAATATATAAAATTGATGTTTGTTTGCTTGTTTGTTGGTTTGTTTGTTTGTTTGTTTGTTTGTTTGTTCGAAATTTATGCTCGGCCAAACCGTTGATCCGATTGTGATGGGGCTTTTGCAAAATGTTCAGGAGATTCCCGGGATGAACATAGGCTATAAGAGAGTTGTGATACTCAACTCCTACACCCTTAAAAATCGCTCTTTGTAGTGGAAAACGTGAAAAAAAAGTAGCTTTTTTGACGCTTAAATGGCTTGCACTGCCTGAACCATAACAAATACACAAAATTAAGTACACAGAATTGAATATCTGAAAACGCACTACACAAAAGTCCGGACAGCATATGTTTATCTCTTACGGATAACTCACAATAACCACTTTTGTTTTTCATTGATGTCAAGAAGATGGAGACATGTACTTAAATTCCTCTGCAGGTATAGCAGCGCATGGCGGGTATTCTTTTGCGGATAACTCACAATAACGAATTTTGTCTTTTAGCTCATTTATGCCAAGAAGATCGAGATAAGTAGATTCCCGGGCAACACCGGGTAATCAGCACGGGGAATCTTTAAAATAATTACGATGTACATTTGTATTTATTTTTCATTTTACTCATTCAACCAATCATAAGAAGTACATTGATTTTTGTCTTTCAGCTTTTTTATGCCAAGAATGGGATGACTAGATTTCCGGACAACGCCGGATAATGAGCATGGGCTATCTAAAAATATAAAAATATAATTATTTTTCCTGTCACTTATTCAACTAAACATAAATATTAATTTTCATTTATTTAGGTGTAGGAGCGCTCGCCAGGTATTAGCTATTTTAGAATAAAAATACTTCATATTGCATTCAACCGCTGTGATCTCAAGGTAACGTGCTGCCTTGTCATACAGCGGGCCTGAGTTCAAGTCTCGGTCGGGACAAGTTTCTTTGCCGAGGGTTTTTTTTCTGGGATTTTCCTCACCGTAAGACAAATGTCAGGAAACTTTAGGGTTCACAAGTTCCCAGGACATCTGGTAATCATAATAATCATCATTCCTACTCCTCTTAGATTAAGATTAGATTTAGATTTTAGATTAGATTTATTTAGCCTGGTGGAGTTAAGGCCATGTGGCCTTCTCTTCCACTCACCAGGAAAAACATATATTACATCAGAATATAACAATCTTAATTAACTCTAATATTAAACACTAAGTAAAAATTTGATCAAAAGATAATATCTAATATATTACGATCTATAATACAACCAGATTAGGATTAAATCAGAGTTAAACAAGGATGCAGTATCTCTCCAGTTTTGTTTAATCTATACATCAATGATATAATAAAAAATGGAACGAAGAAACAAATCAACGAATAAAATTTGATAAAACACACTGCTTGAAAACATTATTATATGCTGATGACCAGGTAATAATAGCAAATACGGAAGACGAGCTTCAAAGGAATATTTTTAAACTACATAATATATGTGAACAATATAATCTCAAAATATCAATAGAAAAAACTCAGGTAATGGCATTCCAAGGGAAAAATCAAATCAGATCGAAAATAGTAATAGGAAACAAAATCATAGAACAGGTGAACCATCTCAATTATCTAGGATGTGACATTTATTTAATTATGATAATGATATAACTAATAAAATAGCAAAATTCCAGGGAATATGTGGTACGATAAAACGATCACTATATAATAAAACAACAAGAGAGACCCAATTTAAATTTTATAAAACATTGGCAGTACCGGTACAGCTCTATAGATCAGAAGCCTGGATACATAAGAAACAAGATCTAAGTAGGATAACGGCGGCAGAAGAGAAATGAAATTTTTGAGATCTGTTAAAGGGTGCACTAAGGAAGACAGAACCAAGAACACAGAAATAAGACAGGAATTTGAAATATTTGCAAAAACTGATAAAATAGATACATATAGACAAAAATGGAAGCAACACATAGACAAAAATGGAAGCAACACATAGACAGAATGAATGAAGATAAACAAATAAGAAAATACAAACCTAAAGGCACCCGAGATGTGGACCGACCTAGAAAGAGATGGGCTGAAGTCGGAACGGGTCAACAGATCTAATCCATGAATGCAGATGATGATGATGATGATGATGATTAAAGCTCTCATATCATAACATCGAACAGTGCAACGCCGTATTCCAGGCACACCAACCTCAGAAATGTGTTACAATTACTCCATTGTGAGAAATGTCGAAATGACAAAGTGGAACATTCATTAAGGAATATATTACTAAAATCATTTATTTTCAGACGTCTGAATAACAAATATCCTAGCGTCTAGCATCATTGCTTATTATAAGCATGTTGTATATGCCTGTAGTTTATAGTATTTTATACAGTATTACCTAACTCACTGGCACCATAAAACCCGTAGGTTCATAGCAGCTCGGGCGTTAGCTCTCCATACATCCCTATCCAAAGCTAATATTTTACAATCATTCCCTGTATAATATACTTCCCTCAAATCATGGTTAGTGCTATTCTCCCACCTCATTCTTGGTATAAGAATTGGGCATTTTTCTTCTGGTTTTCCTAAAATAAGCTTCGATTTGTACAATATTGCAATGTGCATTTCCACTCTCGCTTGAGATAAAATAACTTGATATATTTATACAATTTTTGTAGTAGTAGTAATTTTTGTAAAAAATCGTTAAACTGAAAATATATAAAACGGTTATTCATCCACTTACTAGTTTGATCCTTCCGGGAAATTCTCGTATAAGACTTGAAAGCACAATAATAGTCCCTTCGATTGGTTGCTGGCCAAAGGAAGGCAAGACCAGTGATGGGGCTGCCATCTTATAGCCTCTCGTCAGGCTTTTTCTGGAGAAGAAAAGAAAATAAAGGAAAGAAGAAATGGAAGAAAGGAAAGACTCCCTAGCCCTCGGATGCCCTAATAGCGTCGGGGTCGAAAAAAACAAGAGTTAACCAAGAGAGGTTATGAATGAGATTCATGCGCAGAACAGCGGGTTACACAAGAGGGGATCGGAAAAGGAACACCGATATCTTAAAAACGAATTGAAGACTACGCCAATTTTGGAATATATTAAACAGTACCAACTAAATAGGAAACACCATCTTGAAAGAATGAGTTCAAATCGAATCCCCAAAGCTGTTTATAATTATATACCAAGAGGACGAAGATCACTGGGCCGTCCTATGAAACGCTGGAGGGAAAATTTTCTATAGGATCGTAACAGGCCTTGGCCTAATACTTGGAAGGAAGGAAGAAGAAGAAGATTCATCCACTTATATTATGGATGCGGAACATAGTCTGTTATTTAAAAGTGGAGAAAATATCATGAGTATTTGATAATGAATTTCTTAGGAAAATTTTTAGACCAAACACAGACGAACAGAATGGAGAAAACTAGTTAAAACAGTGAGCTACATGGTATTTATGGGAAACCATAATTGCAATAAGAATATAACAGTTGATAGGGAAGACATGTGACACGAATGAGAAATGAAATAGGACATGAAATTTCTTGGTAAGAAAACTTGACGGAGAGTGCCTAGTAATTAATCCTAGAATGAGATGGGAAAATAATGTTAACCGTGATATCAGGGAGTTGATTTAAACAGGGAATGATTGGAAAATATTAGCTTAGGATAGGGATATGTCGAGAGTTATGTCCGCCGGGCAGTTAGTGCCCGTTAGTTTGGTAGAAGTGGTGATGATGGCTGCTGGGTAACAGTACGTTCAGCGTCGCCGTGGTTAAAATAAATTTAACTTCACTCATAACAATTTAACTCATGGGCGTCATAATTCAAATCTGAGCAAGAAAGATTTTTGACAAATTTTGCCCAGTAGTCTGTTATATCGTAAAACTAAATATATGGTCACACGTAGAAATTCAGTATATGATGGAAATGGACAGCTAATGACAAATGAGGGAAATTTTGAGGAAGTGGCTGAATTCAAATACCTAGGAACAATAATCACAAATAGGAATGAGATGCACAAAGAAATTAAATATAGGCTCAATTCTGGAAATGCATGCTATTATGCATTGCAGAGACTTTTGATGTCCCAACTCCTTTCAAAAAATGTTAAGCTGAAAATATATAAAACTATTATTCTACCAGTTATATTATATGGGTGCGAAACATGGACTCTTAATTTAAGGGAGGAAAAGAGATTACGAGTATTTGAGAATAAAGTTCTTAGGAAAATTTTTGGACCAAAGAGAGATGAACAGACAGGTGAATGGAGAAGACTACATAACAATGAACTACATGGTCTTTATAGGAAAGCAGACATAATAAGAACAGTTAAGTCTCATAGACTGCGATGGGCAGGACATGTTGCGCGTATGGGGAATGAAAGACGTGCATGGAAACTTCTTGTAGGAAAGCCAGAAGGAAAACGCCCAGTTGGTAGACCAAGAATGAGACGAGAGAACAACATTAACTATGATTTGAGGGAAGTAGATTATACAGGGAATGATTAGAAAGCATTGGCTCAGGATAGGGATGTATGGAGAGCTTATGTCCGCGCGGCCATGAACCTACGGGTTCGATAGTGCCAGTGAGTAAGTAAGTAAGTCTGTTATATCAGTTTGACTTTTGTAGGCGCCGTTAAATATACGACAAGTGACCACGAGTTTACTTCTCTTCAAACCATTTATCGGATTATGTTGATATGGTTCTATAAAGAAGTTTCTGTACGTATTTCTTCTTATGCGTCATGCAGTTACGCCATAGACCTGTTTCCACATCAAGAGACCGTATCTCTCCATCTAGTTAAGGGGCACCAAATATTTTTTCTTCCTTTCGGTTTGTACTAAAGCAAAATTTGTGGGAGTCTACTGTATTGTGTGTCATTCTTCTATATGCCAGAGTCAGTTACATCTTGAATTTTGAATTTCGTGCACAACACTGTAGATATATATTTCAGTTCTTATTTCTTCGTTGCATTTCTCATCTAACAGTGTATAGCCTACTACTGAATGTAAGAATTTCAATCTAGCTATTTCTATTTTCCTTTTATCTGATTTATTTAAAGGTCCAATTTTCACAAGCATATGGTAACATAGGTAGGGCCTACTGTCATAGTTCTGTATGTACTTACTAATTATTTATTTCATTCTAATAATAATAATAATAATAATAATAATTGCAACAATGCTTTATTTAATCAGGAAGAGTTAAGGCAAATATGCAAAAATTAAATTATTATAACTAATGCCACGAGTGATTTCAAATTATCGATAAATTCACGACTCACGAAGTGAGGAGGGAATTTATCTAGAGAATTTGGAAATCAAGAGTGGCATTTGTTGGGACTATTTAACGAATAAAATAAAGCTGTTTACTCACAAATCATTATTTAACTGCAGTTATTTTAAAATATTTATAATTAATGTAAACGGCGATGTTTGAAAATAAATGAGAAACGATAGGTACGTTTCATTTGCTTCTTTTTGTTCGTCACTGTAACTTGATTATATTATTTATTGCCAAAGGAACGCAATATTGTAAGAATGCAGTCTAGTGGAGGAAAAATGAAACACATCAAACTGTATATTAATTCATTTCTTATACCCTCTGATGTAAATATGACAATTATATTTTTCTGGGAAAAAAATACATTTAAGAAAGTGCAAACAGTGGTTTCTTTTTTGGGTGGTATAATCAATTGCTACAAATGTTTTCATATTAACTCCTGCATGCGGTATGTGTTGACATTCATGCACTATATATACAATCTGCTTGGTGAGTCAGTCACTGCTAACAATGCTACGACCTATTCAGAATGTCAAAAGCAAAGTACTTTCTTTATTATGATAAACTTAGTTGGTAAATTCTAGGCGAAACACGATTGTGATTGGTTGTAAATAACAAATCATTGTAACGTGATTGGTCATTGACTCCCATTTGGGGCATGAGTTAAATAGTCATATAATTTATTTAGCAGATTTCAAAATGTTTTACATCTTCCTGTCATTCTCTTCCACATCTCTTGTCAACTCTCCATCGTTAACCCTTAAATTGGCAAAACACGAATTTCTTCTTTTAGATATTTGGATGTGGCGGACCGCAGTGAAAACGGAATCTTGTATAATTGTTATTATTACGTATATTGTATAATTAGACACACATTTAAGTGGTTTCGTTTTGTTCGTTTTCTTCTGATTCATTTAAAATTTTAAATTAATTAAACCAACTGATGTATCTAAAAGGATACATTTCGAATTTAAGGGTTAAATCATTTTTCACTAATGCTGCTCATGACACCATCAATCCATGTTATTTTAGGCCTTCCTCCGCTTATTTTTCCAGGTGGCATTAATTCTAGTATTCATCTTGGAAATCTGTCTTATGTCATTTTATTGGATGCCCATAGCATTTTAATCGTTTGTTTTTTTATGGAACCCACAATAAAGATTTGACTTTTTTATATTTTTGTTTAATTAAACTCTTCCTTATTTTATATATTCTAATAATTCCAGCTGAACGCCTACAAAAATCCATTTCTGCAGAATTTAATTTACTTACTGTTCAAGATTTTAATTCTTGTGTTTATGTACCGCATGCCAGTTTACGTCTTACTATTGTAATAAAAATATCTGGTTTTCTTTTAGAATTTACATTCTTATCCCATAACACAACATTTAATTTTCATTGCACAATTTTTCTTGTTTATCCACTCATTACATTCAGCATGATGACTTCCATCAGATTAATGTTTGACCCCAAATATACGTATTCGTCACAGGTTTAATTTTTCCATATCCGTCTTCTAAAATCAGATCGTTTAATTTACCTCCCATTACAATGTACACAGTTTATCCAAATTTATTTTTAATCTACATTTTTCATGTTCGTCCTTCAGTTTTCTTGTCATGTACTCTACTGTGTACAAGTTATATTAACGGTCAACACTTTTGAAATTGATGTTAAAGCACCGTTGAGGTTATGTAATAAGATGTTAATTATAATGGGCTTCCAATATAAAACCGGACCGGCCTCACTGAGTTTCACCCGGCACGCAGTGCTGTCTCTTCCTCCCGCAATTCACCCTGCCTGCCACCCGTCCTTGAACTGTTTCTTACCTTATAGAAAATGCTGGAAATGTTGTCCTCCCGCAGTTAAACAGGCATTATACCGACTAAACACATTTAGATTGACACGCTGTTGTTCGTTGTTGTGCTAATTTCGGCAATGATTTTTGTGGTGAACGTTCCAAATTTTCGCCAATTTCGTCTAATTTTTCTTCGGTGAGAACCGTACGCCTTCGCGTGTGTTTCTTATTTTGTACTGAACCAGTGGTCTCAAATGTATTCACAAGATCGTGGATTGTCGATTTGGAAGGAGGTAATTGTCCAGGGAAGTTCCGAATAAATTCCTCGCGAACGCGACGAGCTGATTCGTATTTATAATAACATTTACACACATAAATGCGCTGCTCTAATGTCAGCTGACGTCTCATCTTGTCGAACGATAGTAAACTGACTAGTTCAAGAACGAGCGGCTGGCAGAGTGAAATGCGGACGAGGAGAGAGCGCTGCCTGACGGGTGAAACCCCGTGAGGCCGGTCCGGGTTTATATTGGAAGCCCGGTATAATTATTAAGCTTCTACAAGTTGTTCTAATGTGGAGGCCTTTCGAAAATCTTCTGCCTTTTAACTGTAGCTGATGGCTCATGGTGTTGTATACGTTGTACAGAGTGATTCAAAATTGACTTTACAACTTTACAAGCTTATAGAAATTTATTTAGAAGACCTACAGAATTGGTTTTAATGTCATATGATAGCACAACTCATCACGTTTTCACCGACATAGTTTTGTAGCACCTAGTTCTCTCACCGCGTGCGCTAGGGCTCCGAGCAAAGCTATCCCTCACTTGTTCAACCACAGCTTCAGCCGTACGTGGACGGCTAGTATGCTTGGAATGACTAACAGAACAGTTAGTCCTAACAAATGTTTGGTGCCAAGAATAAATTGTTGGCCTGCTAGGAGGATCCTACCATACTGGGTACGAAATCAACGCTGAACAATTGTCGCAGATTTAGTTTCTTCGAACAAAAACACACAACGAGCCGCTCGGCACCTGTGGAAGCAGCCATTTTGATATGAACTACGTTAGCGCACGCGGTGAGAGAACTACGTACTATAAAACTATATCGGTGAAAACGTGATGAGTTGTGCTATCATATGACATTAAAACCAATTCTGTAGGTCATCTAAATAAATTTCTATAAGCTTGTAAAGTTGTAAAGTCAATTATGAATCACCCTGTATAATGGATTTATGTCTGCGGTTACAACCTAAAGAACACTATCAGCCATCAGTTCCAGTTAAAACGCAGAAGATGAAATATTGTTTTCGAAAGGCCTCCATATTAGAATAACTTGAAGAAATTCAATAACCTAGTTGAGGAAGACTGACTTACCAGGTAAACAAATTATATAATTAACATCTTATTATATTAACGAGTAAGTTATATTTGATAGTTACGAGCCTTATAATATTCAGGGACATTTTTTCCAAATTTCATGGATTTTGAAAAACAAAAACACACACAAATACGTTTACCAAGAAATTCAACCCGCCAAGAAATTGAATTCGGTCGTACTGGATCAAGGGTAATCATTGCTCATTCAAATTTTATATTTTCATCATCATCTTCAAGAACAAGGATTAAGCCCAATGGCCGATTCCGATCTCATTATAGGTCGAATTGGTCCTTCCATCTCTTCAATGGTCTTCCCAACATTCTTCTCCCTTTTGGGTTTTAATTATACATTGTTCTTGGTATGCGCTGTTCATTCATTCGTAATATTTGCTGAAGATAATCATTTTGATAATATTTTATTCTTTCACAGAGATTAAATATATTAAGTTCTGTTCTTATATCTTCGTTTTTGTTTCTATCACTCCTTTGGTATCCTGCTATTGCTCTCAACATCTTCATTTCAGCAGCCTCTATTTGTTTACTATCTGTCCTTGTTAATTTCCAGGTTTCACATCCATAGATAACAGATGGAACAGCCAATACTTTATAAAACTTCAAAATAGTTTATTTTCTAGCCTTATTCAATAAAGGGCGTTTAATTGTGACACACACATAATTGAATCGATGTATTTTAGTGTGTTTATCTACATTCTGTCATTGCCTTAATTACGTCCCAAATAATTAAAATTCTATATTTTAAGATTATTTTTCATTCATTCATGTAATGTCATGATAATCCAATTCGACATTTGCTCGGACTAAGGAACACATACGGGGAAAAAATCGCTATTAGGACCTTTCTCATGGGAGTCTGAAAATTATTTATCTGATCCTGTCGCTCACAGAATAAAATACCAACTATTGAGTTTCTGTAAGCCGGTTAATATGTTATAAAACTGTTATATTAAACTGAAATGATACATCATGAATAGTTAATAGATTAATAATGAATAATTCATCTACAGAGAAGCAAGACCGACTACACTGGTTACTGTGACGCAGTCTCTTATTCTTATTTCAGTTTACTTAACCGGATTTCGCGACTTAACATATGATATAGCTAATCAGTTACCATGACTAGGCTGAATTAATTCATTTCTAAAATTTGTACTTAAAAATATCTGAAATGTTTGAAATTTGAACCCGGAACCCGAGAGGTCGTGTCTTTGTAAGGCCTGGAAGACGTGTTCATATAAATTATGTCCTATCTATAAAATGACATTATACAAGGACAATAAAGAGTCCACCAATGATGTTCCGGGGTAAAGTCTTTGCCCCGTACACAGTAGTCCCGGGTTCGATCTATGGTCTCGTAAAGTATCATAGGTGGATTTTTTTCGGGGTTTTCCTTCACGTGCAAGAAAAAGTCGGAAAACTTTAAAGGGCAAATAGTCCCCGAAAATCGTTGGTCAGCATAATCAGTCATTTCATATTCACCATGTTTAGTATGAATGAATGGGTGAATGGTGTGTTTTATCTTATATGTATGTGTTGTCTCGGAGGTGGCCCGGCATTGAGCTAAACACACATCTACAGGGCTTCCAATATAAAACCGGACACGCCTCACGGGGTTTCACCCGTCAGGCTGCGCTCTCTCCTCGTCCGCATTTCACTCTGCCAGCCGCAGAGTGTCCGGTTTTATACTGGAAACCCTATAGGAAGGTATTCCAACTCTTTCAGTTGTCAAAAATTGTGTGTAGTATTCAAAGTTATAAAACCTCCCGATAGGTAGGGTTCCTCTAAGTTCTTTGTGGCGTGTGGAGTGTAAAATTATAAAATTACCTACAAAAAGAGCGGTTAAACTAAGGTAAAGAGAAAAAGTGTAGATTCAGAGAGAAAGAGGGAGAGGCAATGCAGAAAAGGGTTAATTACTTAATTCAATTAAATGGGAACAATAGTAGTTTCACAAAATCAGATTCTATATTACAATTGCGATGAACCATAAAAATAATTATTCCACCGCATTTAATAGGAAAGGAAGCGACAATAAAATTGTGTAATAAAGCTCTTTTACAATAAAAACAATTAAACCAGGAGATAATTAAAACCAATATTTAGTGGATAAAAAAAGGAGAAGTATTCACGGAATCAAGTGTTGTATTTCTTAGGGATATTGTGGTTAGAGAGAACATTTAATGTTCAACCGTTAGTACCTGATTCGCTGGAACTTGGAATGTTTGTAGAGTTATTTTCATGGCTACGGTATCAAGTTAAGTCACGGGGGTATAATACCAAAAATGTATTTATCATAAGTAATGCCACGAGTGATTTCCAATTTATCTAGAGAATTTGGAAATCAAGAGTGGCATTTGTTAGGACTATTTAACGAATAAAATTAAGCTGTTTACTCACAAATCATTGTTTAACTATAGTTATTTTAAAATATTTATATATTTAATGTAAACGGTGATGTTTGAAAACAAATGAGAAACGATAGGTACGCTTGGTCTGCTTCTTTTGTTCATCACTGCAACCAGATCATACTATTTATTGCCAAAGGAAAGCAATATTGTAAGAATGCTCTCTAGTGGAGAAAAAATGAAACACATCAAACTGTATATTAATTCATTTCTGATGTCTTATGATGTAAATATGACAATTATATTTTTCTGGATTGTTACCTGGGAAAATATACATTTAAGAAAGTGCAGACAGTGGTTTATTTTTTTTGTGGTATAATCAATTGCTACAAATGTTTTTATATTAAGTCCCGCATGCGGCATGTGTTCACATTCATGCACTATATATATATAATCTGGTAGCCGTATTTCTTATAGGCTCAGTCACTACAAAATAATGGTCAGACCTGTTCAGAATATTAAAAAGGAGGAGCTTTTTTTAATATGGTAATTATAACACTGATAAATATTTCGTGAAACACGACTCTGATTGGTTGTAAAAACAGAAATCATTGAAACGTGATTGGTCATTGACTCCCATTTGGGGCATGAGTTAAATAGTCCACTTAAATACTATTTTAATGCAACAAATGTTCATAAAACGATATATTAAATGCAATTTAGCTTCATCTCCATCTTCTTTTCTATAGGTATTCATTCATTCATAGTGTTCTGCTCAAGAGCAGGTCTTTCACTGCAAACTCAGCATTCTCCACTCTTTTCTTAACTCAGCTTTCCTTTTTGTATCTGCATACAAATTACTTACTTACTCACTGGCACTATCGAACCCGTAGGTTCATGCCCGCACGGACATAAGTTTTCCATACATCCCTATCCTGAGCTAATGCTTTCCAATCATTCTCTGTATAATCTACTTCCCTCAAATCATAGTTAATGTTGTTCTCCCAACTCATTATTGGTCTACCAACTGGGCGTTTTCCTTCTGGCTTTCCTACAAGAAGTTTCCATGCACGTCTTTCATTCCCCATACGCGCAACATGTCCTGCCCATCGCAGTCTACGAGACTTAACTGTTCTTAATATATCTGGCTTCCTATAAAGACCATGTAGTTCATTGTTATGAAGTCTTCTCCATTCTCCTGTCTGTTCATCTCTCTTTGGTCCAAAAATTTTCCTAAGAACTTTATTCTGAAATACTCGTAATCTCCTTTCCTCCCTTAAAGTAAGAGTCCATGTTTCGCACCCATATAATATAACTGGTAGAATAATAGTTTTATATATTTTCAGCTTAACGTTTTTTGAAAGGAGTTGGGACATCAAGAGTCTCTGCAATGCATAATAGCACGCACTTCCAGAATTGAGCTTATGTTTAATTTCTTTGTGCATCTCATTCCTACTTGTGATTATTGTTCCTTGTTTATTTACACACATCATGTCAGGGATGATTACATCTGTTTCCATCTCTTGAGAAGTCTGTCCACTTCTCGTTTGCCTCTAGGACGTAGGTTCTACGCTGATTTAATAAGCCTCGTATCGTCAGCTCTGTCCACGTGGGCATTCCATTCCCTTTTCCTTGTTTTGATAAATGCATGATATCGCATTGCTCCCTCACAACCTCGTTCCTAACTCTGTCAAGTCTTGTTTTGTTTACTGTGGCTCTCAAAGTATTCATTTCTGCTGTTCTCATAAGTTGTTTCGTTTGGCTATTATCTGCTCTTGTACCTGCATCATATGCCATTATTGGTCGTACACATGTTTTATATAATTAGGTACGCAATTTAATGATCTTAAAGTGATTTTACTTGTAAATATAAATAAATAAATAAATAAATAAATAAATAAATAATATGTATGAAAAAAATAAATATCTGACCCGGGATTTGAACCCGAGTCTCTAAACTCTGTACGTTTAGCGCTCTAACCTTCTGAACATTTTTATTTTCATATCATATTTGTCTTTATTGCCAAATATAAAGAATATAGTTATAACATATAAATAAATAAATAAATAAATAATATATATATATATATATATAACGTATCGGGGTTTTTCCTCACCTGTAAGACAAATGTCAGGAAAACTTTAAGGCCCAAACGGTCCCCGAAATCATATGGCCATAATCCTTATCATTATCATCATCATCCTTCACCGGTGTGGAAAGCAACGGGAAGCTACCACACCTACACAATTCCCTAGTAAAGCTGCAAGCATAGCATGAAAATGCTATGATTGCAGTGAAGGACCTGCCTTCGGGCAGAATTACTATGGATGGATATATAACGTGGGACTATTTCTTTTCATGGTCACTCTAATACCAGTTGAATGATGCAATGTGGATTCTTTCTTGTCATGGCCACTCTTAAACCTCTGGTTTAACACAGCTATGTTGATAAGAGTGCATCTCTGTCGATAATAAAGATTATCTCCGTATTTTACCTATTTTGCAGCGTTGTATTAAATGTCATTCTATATAATACTTTCACAGGTTAGAGTACGTTTATTACATTAGGTTAGCTTTTAGGCTATTTAAGGGCTAAAATACTTGAATTAAATCTACGAATATTCCTTTCATTTAAATTGGTCTGTGGTTGTTCTATAAAAATTAAAAAATAGCCGACAGTTACAACGTTAGAAATAGTTCCACTTCTCGAAATTTACAAATTTAAAAATGCATTCACAAACATTATTTTCCGGGCCTAAATGTTATTAACCCTTAAATTGGCAAAACACAAATTTCTTCTGTTAGTTATTTGAATATGGCGGACCGCAGTGAAAACGGAATCTTGTGTAACTGTTATTATTAGGTATATTGTATAATTAGACACACATTTAAGTGGTTTCTTTTTGTTCGTTTTCTTCTGATTTATATAGAATATAAAATTAATTAAACAAACTGATGTATCCAAAAGGATACATTACGAATTTAAGGGTTAATATAAAATTCTACAAACATTCCATACATTAACATGTCTTCAATTGCATAAGTAAATTTCGGCTATTATACTCTCCTACCCAAGTCAATTTATATATATAAAACACACGTTTTTATTTATTTTATTTCAGGATTGTTTCTGTTGTTTATACAGGTATCCTCAACCGAAATAAACTTCTTTTTCTTGCACAGTTCCCGGTCTTGCATGTCTGCTTCTTAATATAAATTCAAAGATGTTCATATAACCAAGGGATTCACCGTGCGATTGGATGTTAGCGGTTAAACTACACAACCGTATGCATTAATAATAGATAGGTACTGGATATTTAGGTTTTTAAAATTGTATTTTTAGGTTTTCAGAAACATAAAATTATTTTTTTAGGTTTTTAGTAATTAGAATGGATTTTTAAATACAGTTTTATATTTAAAGTGCGACAAAAGTTGTGATAAACTGCACAAGGGGTCCTCATCTAGGGGATATGTGGATGACGACCACAAGGTGCCCAAGTCGAGCAAAACATTTCTTCCACTTACTTGTGTTTTGCACTCTTTTAACTTTACTATCTAACTTCTCTTGGTTAACTCTTGTTTTTTCGACCCCGACGCTATTAGGGCATCCGAGGGCTAGGGAGTCTTTCCTTTCTTCCATTTCTTCTTTCCTTTATTAAAAGCCTGACCAGAGGCTATAAGATGGCAGGCCCATCACTGGTATTGCCTTCCTTTGGCCAGCAACCAATCGAAGGGATTATCATTATGCTTTCAAGTCTTATACGAGAATTTTCCGGAAGAAGCTGGAGGGAAAATTTTCTATAGGATCGTAACAGGCCTTGGCCTAATACTTGGAAGAAAGAAGAAGAAGAAGCTTAAAATTAATGCCTATTACTTATATATGAGTGGAGTCAATTTATACATAGGCCTACGGCAGATAGGTAAATTAACAAATAAAAATATTAATAAATAAAGTAAATGATCACTTATGTTTTTCTAGCAGCCTGACAATGTATCACTTTCTTGTCTGTGCTGAAATTAGAACCATCTCCAATCCACTGCCGTTATAGATGCGACTTAATTTACTTCTGAATTACTTAAAACTCGCGAAAACGACACAAGTCACAGAGAGATCTATGCCAATACTAAAATCTCCTTAAGATCCAAATTGACAGGTAAATTTCAGACAGGAAACGATATATGCCTGCAACCTCTCTTCGTCACAGCTAGATTTGTAACGATTAACGGTGGTGACAAAAAAAAAGCTGAAAAGTCATAATTAAAGAAAAGACAAAATTACAATAAATATAAAACTATTTTCAAAGTATTGTCAAAGAGAGGATTATGGATTGTACATTGTTAGTACTATCCTTTAACCCATTCGCTTCAGGTTTACATGCTCAATGCTTTACCTCATAAACCAGATTTATGTTACCATAAATCATTGTCTATTTTCAAACATTCAAAACAAACAAAATATAACGGTACTTGAGATCACAATGAGGGTGAAGTCCAAAACACATTTCTCTACCATTCATAAATGTTAACAAAATATTACCCTGCGAAGGGATGTACAAAATATTGCAAAATATATAACAGCAGAGTTAAGCGAGTGTACCTCGTCTTCTGAGTTGAAGGCCATTTAACTACCGGCGAGTCTACCTCGTCTTCTGAGGTGAATGGGTTAAGTAGTGACCAAGAATAAACGGATTTTTGGAATTTTGTTCAGGGGTACTTTGGTAGACCAAGAATGAGGTGGGAGAACAACATTAACTATGATTTGAGGGAAGTAGATTATACAGGGAATGATTGGAAAACATTGGCTCAGGATAGGGATGTGTGGAGAGCTTATGTCCGCGCGGCTATGAACCTACGGGTTCGATAGTGCCAGTGAGTAAGTAAGTAAGGTACAGACCTAATGAGGACAGTTGTTCACTTTTACGAGATAAATATATCGTTTGGCATAAATGTAAAATTCTATACGGTATTTGTTACTTTATTTGAATTTTCTGGTAGGTAGGATTTGTCTCAATCAACTAAATCAAGGAACAAACACTGTCTTGTGGTTTACTTCTAAAAATTGCGAACTAAAAATTCAAATGTACTACAATGCGGTGGAGAAAATGCATTAAAGCTTATTAACATGCGGTTAGATAATTTTAGTCACTCGCGAACCATTTGGGTTCTCTTAGGTTCTAAAGATTTAATGAATATGCCTCTTTTGAGTGCAACATACGCAAGTCAAAATTGGACTCATAACCGTTCAGAGAGAAGGAAAATAGAAACTTCACAAATGAAGTTCCTACGTTCAGTAGCAGGTGTGACAATTTTGGACAAGAAAAGAAGTGAGAATATTAGGAAGGACTTAAATATTTTTAATTTAACAAATAGAATTGACAGCATGAGAAACAACTGGTATGAACATGTCAAGAGAATGCCTACAGATAGAATCCCTCAGCTGTTACTAAAGTACAAACCAATAGGACATAGAAGTGTTGGACGCCCATTTACTAGATGGGAGGATTCATTAAATCCCACTTGATGTGAAAACAGGTCAAAAGGCCTAATTTTATGAGGCAGAAGAAGAAGAAGAGAAGTCTCTTTTGAACGTGATTCATAATAATATTAAACTATCTTTAGTTTTGAAAATAAGGGAAAAATAGGTAAAAAAACATAAGTATCCTGACCCTAATAATAAGTTTTCATGTAAAGTGAGAGCTCTACCATGAGACTCCTTTGAGTACCTTTGAGGTTCAACAATGTCATTTTTCAATTTATTTCTTTCTTCTGGTAAATGTACTTTCCTCTTGTTTCTGTGAAAACTAAAATTAATATATCATGATATTTAGTTATTACTTAGAACCGACAGCTTGTCACTTGAATTTTCCCTTCAAAAGCCATCCATCTGTATAACCTTTAGTGAGTTTCTCTCTTATTTTCCGTAACTAGAATTTTAATCCTATTCTTCTCATTATTAAAAAACTATTGAGATAATGTAATGACATTTTGCATGTCATTTACTTTACATGTAGATAAACAAAATTTAGCAGTATCTCTTCTATAACTTGAATACTTAATCATAAAAATTGTATCACAAAGTTAAAAAAACAACATTCTGGAAAAATAAAATTATCACAGAATGTGCTACATTTAAGAACAGAACAGAAGAAGCCATTATCTTCTCCATTTACTTGCTTGTTGTGTTCTCTTTGGTCTAAAAATGTTCGTGAGTACTTTATTCTCAAATACTCGTAATTTTTTTCTCCTCCGTTAAGTTAAGAGTCCAAATTCTATATTATATAATGTAACTGAAACAATACCATCCATAAATTTGTAATTAACGGTTTCGAGAAGTTGAGATGACAAGGGTTCCTGCAATTGCATGAATTTTTTTTTATTTCATCTTAATTTATAGACTTTGATATCTAGGTTATATCGCGTCTATGGTCATTGGGTTAATTCAGGAAGCTATGTTTTTATTGAACTATTGCGAATTCTGAAATAATGAAGCTATAGAGATTTTTCTAATAAAAATATTTTTAAAAAGTTAAATACCTGCACCGATTCTATCTAGGGATGCCGAAAACGACGAACTCTATATATATATATATATATATATATATATATATATATATATTATATATATATCCGTCCATCCATAGTAATTCTGCACGAGGGCAGGTCTTTCACTGCAATTATAGCATTTTCATGCTGTGCTTTGCAGCTTTACTAGGGAATTACAGGTGTGGTAGCTTCCCTTGCTTTCCACACCGGTGAAGGATGATTATGATGATGATGATGGCCATATGATTTCAGGGACAGTATGGGCCTGAAATGTTTCCTGACATTTGTCTTACAGATGAGGAAAAACCCCGATAAAAACCTCACCCAGAAAAAACTGCCCCGACTGGGGATCGAACCCCGTGTGATTTTTATCTGTGGGGTTACGTAAAAGACTGTGTTTTTGTCTCTCCCTATGCCTGACACTCTTGAAAATCTGCGACATCGAATTGTTGAAGCTGTGAATTCGATAACTAGAGACCAGCTGATTCGTGAGTGGCAAGAAATGAGCCACCATTTTTTATGTTTGTCGTGTAACACATGGTGCTCATATTGAATGCATAAAATAGTAAAGTTTTAACTTTCTCTTGCCAGGAACGTTGGAACTGTGTTTCTATTTTTTGTAGTTTGGAAGAAATAAATGCTTGAAGTCTGTTCCTTCTTTCTGAATGGCCCTGTGTGTGTATGTGTGTATATATATATATATATATATATATATATATATATATATATATATATATATATAATATACCATTAATCACAAAAATCAGATCATTTGATATAACAGATCAGCTGACATGAAAATGTAAATGAAAATTTAAAAATAGCACTAACGGTTGCACATTTTGATAATTCACAACGACATTCAGTATATTCCGTTAAAAGGAAAATATGAAGTTATTCTCATAAAATCAGTGAAATCCGAACGTTAGAAGAGGGGGTTTACATAAAACCAAAATCGAATTTCCCTCTTTGTCTTCACTGCAGTTCTATACTTTTAAATCTGTTGACATCGGGATTTGAGTTTCTCCAACTTAACAAAAAAATATATATACCGTAAATCGGCAAAATTGGACCACAAATTCGACTTTCTGAGGGATTCTCTTAGTTTACGCAATTCCTGCACGACGTACTGTTTCATCTGTTTTCTCGTATTCACTGATTTTAGTTTCATTTAGATTATGAAATGGGGTCCACCACTGTGGTCTCGAGTTAGTAATATAAGAATATTAATAAATAATTAAGAATATTAAAAATTTATACTGTATTTTACTACTGACTGTCAGATGACATTTTTATTCAATATTTACTATATGGAAAACACCATATGACACCAATAATCTCTTCTTGAGTTGTATGTTCTTAACGTTGTATCATTTGTATTCCAATTATAACTTAATTTATCCATCAGAACTGACGACTGTCTTAGGGGCACTAACCCAGAAGCTCAAATGATATGCTGTGAAATTCCCTTTGATCGGATTTCTCTGAGTTACAAATGGGAATTAGGTTATCATGAGATTTCAGAGACAATTTTCCTCCTATCAATCTTGTTGCGACAACATAACGCAGGGCAGAGTGACAGTGCAGCGGATTACACCACATATCCACTATTCGTGACCAGTGTGATTAATTTCATTATTAATGTCACTGGTGTAATGAACCGCGTACAAAGTCCTCTAAACGACCTGTTGTTCAAAACCAACTTCATTTGCATCCATCATTTTTACTCGCATTTGCAAAATATAATCAAAATTAGCTGTACAATATGAAGCTTACGCTGGCAAAAGCTTTTCTCTATCAATAACATTTGAATTTTATTTACCCTTAAGCAATTGAGTAGACTTAAAAAATATCCACTAATGAAAAGACTTTGTGCATAAAATATAAGTAATCAATTGAGTTGGTGTCTGATGAAAATGCATATTTATTAATTAAATAAAAATAAAACGTAGTTTTATTTTATTATTATTCATTTCGTGCATCTCATTGATGGATAAATCATATTTGAAGAGAAAAATTATACGCTCAGACCGGGACTTGAACCCGGGACCCTTGGTTCTCTAGACCAAGTGCTCTACCAACTGAGCTACCTGAGCAAGTACCGATCTAAACGCAAATCCTTCTCTATATACATTGTAATTCCCGTCCACCAAATGCTATGAATCCATGCTTCTATCTTAACATGGAAAAAGCCGTACTGGCTGTAATGTATAATTCCCAAATATGTCTTCTTAATTAAGGAGCCGCCATTTGCAAGATAGAAGCATGGCTTCATAGCATTTGGTGGACGGGAATTACAATGTATATAGAGAAGGATTTGCGTTTAGATCGGTACTTGCTCAGGTAGTAGAGCACTTGGTCTAGAGAACCAAGGGTCCCGGGTTCAAGTCCCGGTCTGAGCGTATAATTTTTCTCTTCAAATATGTAGTTTTATTTGATTTTCATATTTATTATATAATTCAGTGACAGCTGTTTCGGTACACTCTACCTTCTTCAGACATGTTAACAAATTATGAATTGTGTTCCAACTGATCTAAGCAACAATACAACAATATTTATTTAAATTTTTAAATTTAACAAAGGGGATTCATTCAAATCAAGTTGAGAATTTAACAGTTTTTTACTACTTTCAAATTTATTAATTTCTACAAAAAAGAAAAATTATCAGGTGTATATAAATTGAAGTGTGGCACATGTGACAATGTCTATATAGGACAAACTGGTAGACCTTTTATCTCTCGGATAAGGGGACACATGAGAGCATATAACAGAAATTTAGAAAATTCAAAATATGCTAACCACCTATTCCAATTTAATCATTGTTTCGATCCAAATTTTGAAATTTTACATATTTGTGATAAGGGTAAGAAGTTAGATCTTTTGGAGGCAGTAGAAATGAATAAATTTAAAAGTAGTAAAAAACTGTTAAATTCTCAACTTGATTTGAATGAATCCCCTTTGTTAAATTAAAAAATTTAAATAAATATTGTTGTATTGTTGCTTAGATCAGTTGGAACACAATTCATAATTTGTTAACATGTCTGAAGATGGTACAGTGTACCGAAACAGCTGTCACTGAATTATATAATAAATATGAAAATCAAATAAAACTACGTTTTATTTTTATTTAATTAATAAAATATAAGTGACTAACGCGTCGACTAAGCAAAACTTCAGAAAGAAACATTACCATAAATACTGAAATACGTCATTGGTTTATTTTGAATAATACATGGATGATATCAAAACAATATTAGTTTTTCTTCTTCTTCTTCCTCCTTCCAAGTATTAGGCCGAGGCCTGTTACGATCCTATAGAAAATTTTCCCTTATGGGAAATTCTCGTATAAGACTTGAAAGCATAATAGTAGTCCCTTCGATTGGTTGCTGGCCAAAGGAAGGCAAGACCAGTGATGGGGCTGCCATCTTATAGCCTCTGTCAGGCTTTTCTGGAGAAGAAAAGAAAATAAAGGAAAGAAGAAATGGAAGAAAGGAAAGACTCCCTAGCCCTCGGATGCCCTAATAGCGTCGGGGTCGAAAAAACAAGAGTTAACCAAGAGAGGTTAGATAGTAAAGTTAAAAGAGTGCAAAACACAAGTAAGTGGAAGAAATGTTTTGCACAGCTTGGGCACCTTGTGGTCGCCATCCACATATCCTCTAGATGAGGACCCCTGAGGATAATATTCTCTATAAATGCAGAGAACATTATTAATTTATTTTACATAGATTTATAATAATTGAACGCAAATATTATTTTTAATGTATGTCAATTAGACTAATTTCAAGACATATTAAATGGTTTACTTTTAAATTAATTTTAACCATAATTTTATATACTAAATTATTTTAAAGTTATGGCTTAGATTAAGCAATTAAACATAATCTGCACTCTTTCAATTAATATATTATATGTGTTACTAGGATTGTTGTTATCCCGACATCTCAATACATCTTCAACTAAAATATATTCCGATTGAGGGTCTTTCCACTTTTCAGCGGTTGCCCTTTTACCAGCCGGCTGCTGGCCCTTTACATCCACATGCGTCAATCACAGAGGTAGATGATCAACAGCCAGTGTAGGGGTGACATGTGGTTAGCATGTCAAGTCCCCCAGCCGTTATAGCTGGTTCCTCAACCTGGAGCCGCTACTTATTGTAGCTACCCAATTGCCTCACGATGCTGGGTGGGCACCGGTCCCATACTGGCCGAAATACCATGAGAAAATTTCTTCCCCCATGGAGACTCGAACCAGCGCAAGTCCCGTAGCTCTGCGCCAAGGCTTCCTACCTTAACCGCTCGGCTACGGCGCGGGACAACTACTATTTTCTACTCATTTTCTTTTATTTAAATAAAATAGTATCAAGATTTATTAATATTTTAAGCCGATGTCTTATTTATATGCGATAGATTAATTTGTTACTTTTTCTTGTTCTTCTTTGATTTATCGCGTATAGTAGATAGGAGATCTTCCTTTGTGTATATTTGATTCACGTTTTAATTTTAATTATTGTTATTTTATTGTTTAATTAGAACGGACCATTATTGTTTGACCAAATAATGTTTTTATCTGTTATTGTGATTTGTGTGTACATATATTTGTAACATATGTTTCTCCTGGTTAGTGGAAGAGTAGGCTAATTTATTTTATTTTATTTAAATAAAATAGTATCAAGATTTATTAATATTTTAAGCTGATGTTTTATTTATATGCGATAGATTAATTTGTTACTTTTTCTTGTTGTTCTTTGATTTATCGCGTATAGTAGATAGGAGATCTTCCTTTGTGTATATTTTATTCCTGTTTTAATTTTAATATTTGTTATTTTATTGTTTAATTAGAACGGACCTTTATTGTTTGACCAAATAATGTTTTTATCTGTTATTGTGATTTCTGTGTACATATATTTGTAACATATCTTTCTCCTGGTTAGTGGAAGAGTAGGCCATTTGATCTTAACTCCGCCAGATTAAATATGTAAATAAAATAAAACACATATATTTTGGAGAAATTTGCGACCTCATATTCTAATGTAAAATTCTGTGACAGGCCCACTCTCAGTGAAGAATAAATGCTTATGTACTGTATATTGCATACACAAACGCACGCGCACGCACGCAGGCACATATACACCTCGTACCGCTTATGGAATTTTTTAATTTTTGTTTTAATTTTAGAATCTTTGCGCATCATAATGCATACGCAGATCATTCATTAGAGGATTTCTTATCGTATTTTCGTCTTGGACAAGAGTTAGTTACTACTAAGTGAAAATCACAATAGGAAGTATTTTGTGTGCTATGATTAGCACAACATAATTCTGTAATTCGAGTGTAGCGTCTGTTTGGTCTTCAGTACAACCGTACACAGAGGGAAGCATTTCCGACGTACTGTCAATAATGAAATGAGATAGGTAGCTCAAAGAAACGGGAAGTTTGTTGTCCAAACGAAGTTAACTTTACAAGAGTAAAGTGTTTGACGAAAATGTCGAACGCAATACTAGGTATTTTAGAGAACTCCACGATAATCTATTCGACAGGCTAGTATGCAGCTGAACATCCTATCAACAACAGTGCATCATAAAATATTGCGTTTGTGAGTGTACAAGCTGCAAATTTACCAAATGCTGAAAGTTGGCATTTAGTAAAAAATAGCATAAATGAAATTAATCCGCCAGTATCCTGTATCCCGTGATAATATTAGAGTAGTAAATGGTAATCTAATGCTTTCACCAATAATTCTTTGTTAGGAATTGCAAATACTGACATTTGATAGTACATCACGATTGCGTAATGCTTGTTTTTGGTCGATGTGACTAATTTCTTATACTTACCAATATTGTTGTTACTGGAAGTAAGTCAACGTTCCCACATCTAACCTGGTTGCTATGCAAACAAAAGAAATCGCAATGCTGATATGGACTCAAAAAGCACACGTTCGGTAAGTAAAATAAACATTTCTTGAATGTTTTGTACACTAACTCGTACCTTTCTTTAGACTTTTCCGGAATTAATGCAGAACATCCCACTCTCCAGGCTTCTATCTACCACGACTCCTTCCATAATAAAATTATCAAACAGATTCTAATCACGGTACTACATATAAAAATGTCTCCACAGCCAACAATCCTTGCTTATAATAAAACAAATGAAAAGCTACGTAGCAACGATCATCAAATGGTTCTTTCTCATAGACGTAATTTACAGCCAATCAATATTTTAATTAATTTATTACTACATTTAATAAAAATTAGTCACATCGACCAAAAATAGGATCCAATACACATGAGGTAAGCACTTAACAGATCTCGAAAATTGAAAAAATTCGGCGCAAGCGCCTCGTTTTTTTTTTTTCCAAACTTTTTCTCGATCACTATCAAGTGCTTACCCCACTTGTATCGAAGTATACTATTGCAAAACCATCGGAACGTTTGCCATATTTGTGAGAGTTTTATTTATAGAAAAGTGCGTAAAATAAATTTCATATTGCATAATTCAAAGTACATGTTGGTGATTAGGATAAACAGTTTGTACTGCACAGTGCAGTGTGATCTGTACTTACTTACTTACTCACTCACTGGCATTATCGAACCCGTAGGTTCATGGCCCCGTAGACATAAGCTCTCCATACATCCCTATCCTGAGCTAATACTTTTCAAGCATTCCCTGTATAATCTACTTCCCTCAAATCATAGTTAGTAATTCTCCCATCTCATTCTTGGTCTACCAACTAATAGGTTTAAAGGAAATCAGTGTAAAAACAATAAAGCATATTCACGAGTATAACCTAAAGAACAAGAATAAATGCCAGAATAAATTTGTGAGTTTCCCTCTGGCTTTCCTACAAGAAGCTTCCATGCAAGTCTTTCATTCCGCATACGTGCAACATGTCCTGCCCATCGCAGTCTATGAGATTTAACTGTTCTTATTGTATCTGGCTTCCTATAAAAACCATGTAGTTCTTTGTTATGTAGTCTTCTCCATTCACCTATCTGTTCATCTCTCTTAGGTCCAACAATTTTCTTAAGTACTTTATTCTCAAATACTTGTAATCTCCTTTCCTCCCTTAAAGTAAGAGTCCATGTTTCGCACCCATGTAATGCAACTGGTAGAATAATAGTTTTATATATTTTCAGTTTAACGTTTTTTGAAAGGAGTTGGGACATCAAAAGTCTCTGCAATGCATAATAGCATGCATTTCCAGAATTGAGCCTATGTTTAGTTTCTTTGTGCATCTCATTTTTATTTGTGATTATTGTTCCTAGGTATTTGAATTCAGCCACTTCCTCAAAATTTCACTCATTTGTCATTATCTGTCCATTTCCATTATATAATGAATTTCTACTTGTGACCTTGCATTTAGTAGTCCTAACATTCCATGTTCCTAGGAACATGTCCCTGTGTTTGAGCCTTCGGCATGGGTTCCCTGAAGTAGTCCGGAGAACCGAATGGGGGACTATTTGACCTCCGGATAATTTTACCCCAGTTGAACCCATGTCCGCATTTCTTGACGGTTGTATTTTTACGGTGAAAGGTCGTCACTCTTTCGACCAAGGTACTTATTTCGTCTGGCTTATCACCTTCGACCAGTCCGGCATGGGTAACCCTATCAGCAGCAATGCTACCGCCGGCATAGCTCTCAGGATCATTTAAGCACGAAAGCCACTCCACCACGATAAGGTAAAGATACCATGGAGGGACGGTGTGATCTGTAGCAAGGTAAATGGAAACCAATGTCTTTCGGTGTATCAGTGGTTATGTGCGATTAGTCATTAAGGCTAGTTTTTTTCTGATCTAAAATGGCGGACATGGTAAGAAAAATATGGCAGGTATTAAACTTCCATCTGTTCGTTAAGGGTCTGAACTTCTAATCACCACCCAAGATCTGTGTGGTGATGAATCTGAAGGTGTTCTACAACTAGTCACAGATGAAAAGTTTTGAAACCTAAAAATATATTATAATGAGCAATTAATATTTGCTAAATTATTGATTAAGGGTTTTAGGAATCAATCAGGAAAATACATTTGCTGAGCTCAAGACTTCAGGCAAAAAAAATCTAAAATAAGACAGTCACAAAAGGTATAAATTTAAGGCTTGAGGCTCTCAGAATATTATAATTTCTACATCTTAAAATAATTACGATATTAGTCTAACCTTTCAATTATTCAACTAAACATAAAAACAGATTACATTTCGTCTTTCAGCTCATTTATGCCAAGACGATCGGGATAAGTAGATTCCCGTACAACACCGGGTAATCAGCACGGGGTATCTAAAAACAATTACGATATAAATCCCCGGTCGGGACAGTTTTTCTGGGTGAGGTTTTTATCGGGGTTTTTCCTCACCTGTAAGACAAATGTCAGGAAAACTTTAAGCCCCAAACGGTCCCCGAAATCATATGGCCATCGCAATCATCATCATTCATATTCATCTTAGGTTAAGCTTAGGATTAGGGACTCTCCTGGCGCACCACTATCATATCACCCATCATATCATCGGGGCAACGTAACCCCGCCTTCCAGGCGCCCCAACCTCCGAAGTTGGTTACAAGTACGCCATGCCAGGAGAGAACACCAGGAATGTCGAAAGACAACCTGGGGCATTTGCAAAAAAAACTCTTTTCCTTTCTCTTATTCAACTAAACATAAAAACACACTAATATTCATTGATACGCCAGTTACATACAAAACTAAGATTAATGAAGCAATTGTTGAAAGACTTTCTTGGTTCCACTTCTTGCTCATTTTCAAAAGACAAATTCAAAATGCGATATTTAATGCCCACAAATTCATAAGTTGTTGACCAATAAAATTAATGAAATTGAATTAAGTACATTATATTCTTTCAATGAGTTTTAAAGAAATTTGTTGCTAACACGAAATGCCAAGAACATAAGGACAATGTTAGAAACATTTTAATTATTGTCATATGGGCATGAAGCTTCGCGTTTTAATGCAACATATCGATTACTTCTTTGTAAATTTAGGGAACTTTAAGGTAGAATGAGGTTTTATGAAGACCTGAAAGAAGTGGAACGACGCTATCAGGAGAAATGATACAGTACATACATATGATGGCAGATTACTGGAGGTCTATTACGACAACCACCCTTACAGGGAGGACTTCACGTACCCTTCCTTTCCATGCGAAGAGGTGAAGAGACAACCGACAATATATAATAAATATTTTAATAAATTCGTATAAACTTATAATAATTTATTACTTCACTTTTTTTTATATTGCTATATGTTTTTGATATATCGCATATTCGACTTAACTTATTACGGTTACTATTTTTCTTATTCTTCCGATTAATAATAATAATTGTCCACCGCTGTGGTCCCGAGGTAGCGTGCTGCCTTGCCACGCAGCGGACCCGGATTCGATCCCCGCTCGGGACAGTTTTTCTGGGTGAGGTTTTTATCGGGGTTTTTCCTCACCTGTAAGACAAACGTCAGAAAACTTTAAGGCCCAAACGGTCCCCGAAATCATATGGCCATCACCATCACGGTTGTCCAGCGGTTCAATTTGGTTCCCGGCAGGTGTTACTTACTTACTCACTGGCACTATCGAACCCGTAGGTTCATGGCCGCACGGACATAAGCTCTCCATACATCCTTATCCTGAGTTAACCCATTGGAGACTTTTAACGAGTCTCCCTCGTGAGCAGGTAGAAAGTCCAAACAGCGCCACAACGAGCTAGACTCGTTGTTGTGTTATAACCCCCACCGTAAGAAGTTAGGTTTTTTTAGTGGTTTAAATTTTCGGTTCACCGTCAGTAAAATTTGTTGTTTGTTTATGTAAAGTAAATATGTATAGGCCTAGTGTAGTGTATAGTTTATTTTTGTTATTATTTACAGAATAGTAGACTATAGCTGTAGGCATTTATTACGGTAAAATATAAGTGAATATAAATTCAGTGTTTATTTGTTAAAATTCATAGTTGTAAATTTATTTTTTTTTTGCGATATGTCCGTAAATAGGACACAACGTATTGCTATTGAGAAACTAAGAGAAGTAGTGAATGAAATGTTATGGGACACTGATTGTAGTGAATTATCATGGAACGAAGATTCGAACGATAAAATAATATACAGTGACAACGTAACCGTGCATGCTACTGATGGTAGAAATATTACGTCAGTTTCGTCCAGTTTTTTTCTATAGTATTTTATAATTTACAGGTCGATATATAACTAAGATAATTAAAGAATATACGAAGAACTTTTCCTGATTTTATAATGTATAGGTCTATGCTTATTTACATTTCATATATTTATTTTTATTATGTACAGTATTATATTGCGTTAGTTATTTTTTTCGGTCTTGTTTGAACATATGATTTGTGTTTACTTTAGAGGCAATGTCCGAGAACTCTTACAAAAAGATGGTTTTTGAAATGTTTGTCAACTTTCACAGCCTTGAAAATAACAAAACATAACGGTTTACAATGCACAAAAGAGGGTAGCAGGTAGGCCACATTCCTTTGCTATTCGTAAAAGTACAAGATACTAAAAGAAATCCAGGGGTAAACAAAATATCTGAAAACATAAGTCATAGAACACAGTATGTGGATTTTGGATTCTGATTTAAAGTCCAGCGCAGCCGGAGTAGCGGTGAGGAGATTTAAATGGGTTCCCAGTGAACATGCTAGGCGCTTTAAACGTGTCTCCAATGGGTTAATGCTTTCGAATCATTCCCTGTATAATCTACTTCCCTCAAATCATACTTAATGTTATTCTCCCACCTCATTCTTAGTCTACCAACTGGGCGTTTTCCCTCTGGCTTTCCTACAAGAAGCTTCCATGCAAGTCTTTCATTCCCCATACGTGCAACATGTCCTGCCCATCGCAGTCTACGAGACTTAACTGTTCTTATTATATCTGGCTTCCTGTAAAGACCATGTAGTTCATTGTTATGTAGTCTTCTCCATTCACCTGTCTGTTCATCTCTCTTTGGTCCAAAAATTTTCCTAAGTACTTTATTCTCAAATACTTGTAATCTCCTTTCCTCTCTTAAAGTAAGAGTCCATGTTTCGCATCCATATAATATAACTGGTAGAATAATTGTTTTATATATTTTCAGTTTAATGTTTTTTGAAAGGAGTTGGGACATCAAAAGTCTCTGCAATGCATAATAGAACGCATTTCCAGAATTGAGCCTATGTTTAATTTCTTTGTGCATCTCATTCCTATTTGTGATTATTGTTCCTAGGTATTTGAATTCAGCAAGTTCCTCAAAATTTCCCTCATTTGTCATTAGCTGTCCATTTCCATTATTTAATGGATTTCTATGTGTGACCATATATTTAGTTTTACTGATATTTACTTCCAGTCCTAATTTCTTAGTGTTACTCAATAGTGTGTGCGTGTTGGCCTTTAGTATCTCCTCGCTATCGGCCAGTAGTACTACATCATCAGCATAAACTAACAGCTTATTAATACCATTCAGTTGTAAGCCTTCCTCATTCTCTAAAGATTTAATGGCATGCTCTAGTACAAAATTAAATAGTAGAGGAGATAGTGCATCTCCTTGCTTCAACCCATTCTGGATTTCAAAAGTGTCCGAAAACTATTTGCCTACACGCACCCTACTCTTTATGCCATTTAGACACATTCGTATAAGTCTAACTTTTTAGGAATTCCGAACTCCAGCAGGATACTATATAACTTCTCCCTCTTAATTGAATCATATGCTTTTTTGAAGTCTAAGGTGTTTATATATAATAAATACAAAGATGCCGACTACCGCCACTATAATAATTCCGCATGTTAATTATTGTCAAGATTGCCGTGCCACCCACTTTTATATAAACGGACAAGCATCATAGTGAGGCTATAATACCAGTTGATTTGCAAAAGATGAAACATTGTTTTGAAAGGCCATCATATTTTTAACAACTAGACGAAGTTTTCAAACAGAACTTTATTTTAGGCGAGGACGACTGTTTTATCAGGTACTAATTTTATATTTTTAATATGAAAATTAGCAAACGGGAGTATGGAAAGCAACGGGAAGCTACCACACCTACAATTCCCTAGTAAAGCTGCAAGCATAGCATGAAAAGGCTATGATTGCAGTCAAAGACCTGCCTTCGGGCAGAATTACTATGGTTGGAATAATAATAATAATTTATTAGTTCACGTTTGTTATATTGCTATATGTTTTTGATATATCACATATCCGAGTTAATAAGTTATTACTGTTACTATCCTTCTTATCCATCCTATTAATAATAATAATAATAATAATAATAATAATAATAATAATAATACTAATAATAATAATATACTAATAATAATAATACTATATTGTTAATCTTAACATATATCAAGAATGTTTGATATGAATGAATTTCTTCTTCTTCTTCCTTTCCAGGATTAGGTCAATGCGACCTGTTCCTGTCTCAAGTCCATCGTTTCCTTGGCCGTCCCAAATATCTTTTTCTATGTGGTTTGTAGGCGTTGATGTTTTTGGATTTTGTATTGTCCATTCTGTCTAAATGTTATTTCCATAGGTATTTGTGCTCGTCTAGTTTATCGAGTATTGAAAATATCTCCAGTTCATTTCTTATTGATTCATTATGTAATCTATCCATGCGTGTACATCCTTTTACGGATCTTAAAAATTTCATTTCAGTAGCTGGAATGTGTGAGGTATTTTTTTTTGTAAGTACCCAAGATTCAGATCCATATAATAGAACAGGAACAGCCATAATTTTATAAAACCTGAGCCGAGTTTCTCTTTGAGTCTTTCTGAGGGTTCTTCTTATGGTGCTACACATCATTTGATATCGGTTTAATTTATTATGTATATCCCAATCGTAGCTGTATGTTATATCTGAAGTAAGATAGTTAAAGTGTGCTATCCGTTCTATTATTTCATTATTGATTACTATTTTTGCTCTGACTGGCACTTTGATTAAATGAATTTCTAACTCAATAATATTTTATGTTATAGGTGTGTGCGTGTGTGTGTGTGTGTGTGTGTTTGTGTGTGTGATTTTTGTTTCAATTTTTTGGAGTTATGCAAAATTATTCTTAATATTACTTCTTACAAACATTCGCCGCCATATTAATCATTTGCCTGAAGTAATCACATACCTATTGTCTATTGCAAAAAAAAAAAAAAAAAACACATACATGTCGTTTCTCATTTATTCCCAAATTTTGAATGTTCACTTTTTGAAATTCAGATCATATTTGAACTCTACTTGTGAAAACATCATTCTGTTTTGAACAACGTAACTGAATCGTAATCTCAACCTATTTTCAGAATTTGATTCTTAATTAATCTCCAGCCATTTTCATTTATACAACCGGGTGTTGGTCAGTGGCGGGAGATGGATACCCATACGCTTCAGCCGACTTTACTCTCAGGAAATTGCTCGATACACAAATTGTTGGATGTTGATTAAACCTCGGGGCCAGTTCAGATACGAACTAATGAACAAAAATCTCCATATGTCCAGTAACCAGGATCAAACACAGACTCCCCAGCGCGTAGACACTCTAAACTAACAAGGTACAATGGCGTAACAGTCCAATGTTGGGCTTTTAGCCTCTCCTTTGTTAGGAGTTACAAGACCAAGTTAATTTAGTTACTCTTATTATCCTAAAGATGTCGCGATGGTATGCAGTCAACATACAGACCCAATTAGACTTCTAGTAGACAACTAACATATTATTAGGACTGTTTAACTGATGTCCCAAATGGGACTCAATGACCAATCACGTTTCAATGATTTCTGTTTTACAACCAATCAGAGTCGTTTTTCACGAAATATTTATCAGTGTTATAATTACCATATTAAAGAAAGCTCCTCCTTTTTAATATTCTGAACAGGTCTGTCCATTATTTTGCAGTGACTGAGTCAACAGTAAAGCCGCCATATTTGAATGTTCAAAATGGCAGAAACAAGATTTGGCTGTGCTTCAAATTAAGTTATAGACGAAATACAAATTTGACAATTCTGTGTTCAATAATTGTGTTTTTAAATAACGATTTTACCGAGTTGTTTACTAAAAAATAAATTAATAACCTATAATTTTGGTTATAATATATAGTTTGATGTGTTTAATTTTTTCTCCGCTAGGATGCATTCTTATAATATTGCGATGATATTTCAAGTTTCCCACGCCAGATGGCAATATATAACAAACATTATATGATCTTGTTGCAGTGGATGGAGAAACGAAACATAACGTTTCTCATTTGTTTTCAAACATCCCCGTTTACATTAAATAAATAAATAAATATTTTAAAATAACTATAGTTAAATAATGATTTGTGAGTAAATAGCCTAATTTTATTCGTTAAATAGTCCTAACAAATGCCACTCTTGATTTCCAAATTCTCTAGATAAATTGGAAATCACTCGTGGCATTACTTATGACTATTTAACTCATGCCCCAAATGGGAGTCAATGACCAATCACGTTTCAATGATTTCTGTTTTACAACCAATCAGAGTCGTGTTTCACCAAATATTTATCAGTGTTATAATTACCATATTAAAGAAAGCTCCTCCTTACAATATTGCGTTCCTTTGGCAATAAATAGTATGATCTGGTTGCAGTGATAAACAAAAGAAGCAGTACAAGCGTACCTATCGTTTCTCATTTGTAAACATCGCCGTTTACATTAAATATATAAATATTTTAAAATAACTACAGTTAAATAATGATTTGTGAGTAAACAGCTTAATTTTATTCGTTAAATAGTCCTAACAAATGCCACTCTTGATTTCCAAATTCTCTAGATAAATTGGAAATCACTCGTGGCATTACTTATGATAGAGAAGGTACGTAAATTTCGTTTAGGGGGATCTTTATTATGACATAAGTATGTTTATCGAGCATTAAAATCTTCAGACTCGGGACCCACGGCTTTAAGTCCTTCACGGATGAGTATTCCTTGAATTTTTTCATCCTAAAAAAATCAATTTGAACTTCGACCCTCGGGACCAGAAAAGGGATAATACCACTAGTCCCTGCGGCCGACCCTCTACACTAACTGGTCCATATTATTCACGAATAAATAATTATAATTGAAACTATTACTTACTTACTTACTTACTTACTTACTTACTTACTTACTTACTTACTTTCTCACTTACTCACTGGCACTATCGAACCCGTAGGTTCATGGCCGCACGGACATAAGCTCTCCATACATCCCTATCCTGAGCTAATGTTTTCCAATCATTCCCTGTATAATCTAGTTCCCTCAAATCATAGTTAATGTTATTCTCCCACCTCATTCTTGGTCTATGAGCTGGGCGTTTTCCCTCTGGCTTTGATACAAGAAGCTTCCATGCAAGTCTTTCATTCCAATATGTGCAACATGTCCTGCCCATCGCAGTCTACGAGACTTAACTGTTCTTATTACATCTGGCTTCCTGTAAAGACCATATAATTCACTGTTATGTAGCCTTCTCCATTCACCTGTCTGTTCATCTCTCTTTGGTCCTTACATTTTCCTAAGTACTTTATTCTCAAATACTTGTAATCTCCTTTCCTCCCAGTAAGAGTCCATGTTTCGCACCCCTTTAATATAACTGGCGGAATAATAGTTTTATATATTTTCATTTTAACGTTTTTTGAAAGGAGTTGGGACATCAAGAGTCTCTGCAATGCATAATAGCACGCATTTCCAGAATTGAGCCTATGTTTAATTTCTTTGTGCATCTCATTCCTATTTGTGATTAACTAATATATAGCATAATTTAGCTTACATATGTTGCACTAAATCAACATTGCCTTTACTATATCTTGATTTGGCTGCAGTTCTCTTAGCATAAACCGTTTTAATATACAGATGACTTACCATTTAAGTGGGAGGTGCTTTGTCCTGTGGACTATACATTATTCAAGAGCGGGTCCATACATTTTGGTAGCTTTCATCACTGTCAGGTGTTCTCCTAACCTGATTGATGCACTGACCAATGATCTGATGATGCCCTGCGGTGCCACACGTGAAATTAATCGCACTTTACTCCAGCGCATTCATAAATGGAGCAGTTAAAGCTGAGATAATGGTAATGTCCTTTATCAGGGAGTGTAGTGCGTTATGACACGGGAGAAATATGATCACATGGTCAGCCATGCATTTTATTCCATAAGGTGTTGGTGCTGAACCATAGAGTGTGATGTTGCTTGTTTGTATCGTTTCGTTATTGCAGTTGCCTAGGAAACACTAACAAGCTGATGGTTGATTCATAATTCATTAAATTCACGCATCAATCATCAATGTCATTAATCTTCTCTCCCTCTACTTGCAACAAATGTCACTGAATTGGAAAATCGCATATGAAGTCAATTATAATTAAAAATAAATTCATAGCACATTTTTAAAGTACCTTAATATCCTAGGCGTCTATTTCAGTATATTTTTAAAGTACTGTAAGTTATCAAACTTATTTTTAATAATAACTGTTCTCAGAACTGAAGCACCATTATGTACAATATTTTGTAAAGTATGTGCATATACATTTACAACTATAAATATAATAACGTCTAGAAACACATAAAATAAAGGCTAGAATCGCAAGCTATTATGGATTGCAGATACTATTCTCGTTCTAATTCCTCTCAAAGAACGTTAAATTATCTTCTTCTTCTTCGGCTTTCCCCCACTTATAGGTTTGCCGTCTTCAGTTTCCATTTATCTCTATCATTCCAATCTCCCTCTTCCAAATTCCTATCATCCATTATAGTTCTGACGTAGGTTTTCGATTTCCATCTTGGTCTGCCACGTTTATTTCTTCCAGGTGGTGACCATTGGTATATATTTTTTGGCAATCTTACATTTACATTTCTTTGTACATGGCCATACCATTTAAGCGTTTGATTTTGAATCATCTTAACAACAGATGTGGTGACATTCATTTCTATTCAAAGGAATTCATTTCTTATTTTATCCTGTCTTGTTTTTTGGAGGCTTCTTCTAAAATAATCAAATTCAACTGTTCTAATTTTGTTCTTTTGTAATTCCGTCAAAGACCAAGCTTCACTTCCATATGACAAAATATTCTGTATTATCCTCTCATAAATTTTCATTTTAGTTTCCTTTGTAATATTTTTATTCCAAATTATTCCATGTAATGTCTTAGTTGCATTTTTTGCCATTGCAATTTTAGTCTGTACATCTCTCTCACAGGTACCGAAACTTGTAATTATTGACCCAAGATATTTTTAAAAAAATTCACACTTTTTTATTTTCCCTGTTTCAAGTATGAGGTCATCCACATCCTTTCCCAAACATATATATTCTGTTTTCTGTAAATTTATATTTAGTCCCCATTTTTAATATTCTTCCATTAGTTTATTTATCATATATTTCATATCATCTTCATCCCCTGCAAAAATTATTTGATCATCTGCAAACAACAATGAATGCAGTACTTTTCCTCCTATAGGAATACCCATTCCAGAACATTTTTTATACCACAAGTTAAGAGCCTGGTCTTGATAAATGTTAAAAAGTATTGGTGATAAACTGCATCCCTGCTTAAGGCCTTTATTCACTGTGAATTCCTCTGTTAAAGTATTCAGTATTTTTACTTTAGCTTTTGTATTACTATAGATCCTCCTAATAGTATTAATCCATTTATCACAGATATTCATATTTCTCATTGCCATCCATAACAATTGTCGAGGTACACTATCATATGCCATCTCTAAATCAATAAAGGTCATATGTAGTTCTTTATTTTTTGCTAGGATTTTCTCTTGTAATTGTCTAATACAGAAGATATTATCAATACATTATCTTCCACTCCGGAATCCACATTGTTCTGCTCTTAAGTTATCTTTTATCTCCTTAAGTTTAAAATTTATAATTTTACTAAAAATCCTCGCTGTTGCTTATACCTCTATAATTGGAACACAGTTTTTATCACCTTTTTTAAAAATAGGAGTAATATACGATAAATTCCAGTCTTCTGGGATATAGTCTCCAATTTAATTTTTTAAAAAGTTTTGTTAAAAATATTACTAAAATATCTCCTCGATGTTTTAGGAGTTCCGTCTGAATATTTCCTGGTCCTGGTGCTCTCCCATTTTTGTCTCTTTCACAGCTCTTTTCTTTCATCTTCTGTTATCTCTGGAGTGTCATATTTATATTCTACATCCATGTCTTGAAGTTGAAACTCATTTCTATTTTCTTGAAGTAAACCTTTATAATGTTGCATCCATTCTGATGGTCTTATCAACTGAATATTTATCTTCTTTCTTTCTATTTTGTAATGTTTTCCAAGCTTCTTTTGATCTATCATTTCCAATCGAATGATCTATATTCGAGCATATATTATCCCAGTACTCATTTTTTGTTCTCTCACTTCCGCCTTTGTTTTATGTTTTAAAGTGATATATTCATTTCGAGATGTTGTTGAGTGATCTGATAACCATTTCACCCGTGCTTTCTTTTTTCTTCTACTAATTTTTTAATTTCGTTAATTATAAATGCATAAAAATATTATGTTTTCAGTTACATTATAGGGATGTAAAACTGGTAACTTACATTAAGAGAAGAGAACATTTGAGAATATATTTCATAGGAAAATTGTTTAATCAATGGGATAGAACACACAAGTGAATGGAGAAAGACTACATAACAGCGAGCTACATTGTATTAATGGAAAATTAAATGTTATAAAAATTGTTAAATATCAAGACAGGATATGTAAGACGATTGGGGAACAAAAGAGCGGCATGGAAACTAACTGTCGGTAAATCAGAGGTAAAGCACCCAGTAACCCAGTAAAAGACATAGAATATTTGAGAATAACATTAATAATGATATTTCAGGGTTAATTATACAAGGGTTGATTGGAAACTATTAGCTCCGGAGAGGGATATATGGAAAACTGTGTCTTCGCAGCCAAGAACCTTCGGGTTCTATAGTACCAGTGAATTAGTTAGTTTATTATGTCAGCCATTATAGTATTTGTTATTCGTTTCTGTCAGATAATTTGCTAACTTCGGATCATACTTACTTACTTACTCACTGGCACTATCGAACCCGTAGGTTCATGGCCGCGCGGACATAAGCTCTCCATACATCCCTATCCTGAGCTAATGCTTTTCAATAATTCCCTGTGTAATCTACTTGCCTTAAATCATAGTTAATGTTGTTCTCCCACCTCATTCTTGGTCTACCAACTGGGCGTTTTCCTTCTGGCTTTCTACAAGAAGTTTCCATGCACGTCTTTTATTCCCCATACGCGCAACATGTCCTGCCCATCGCAGTCTACGAGACTTAACTGTTCTTATTATATCTGGCTTCCTATAAAGATCATGTAGTTCATTGTTATGTAGTCTTCTCCATTCACCTGTCTGTTCATCTCTCTTTGGTTCAAAAATTTTCCTAAGAACTTTATTCTCAAATACTCGTAATCTCCTTTCCTCCCTTAAAGTAAGAGTCCATGTTTCGCACCCATATAATATAACTGGTAGAATAACTTCGGACTATGTTTAGTTAAATATTTTTTCTTGACCCACAAATGACTGAATATTTGTTATGAATACGAGTATTATTAGTAATATGAAAAAATAAGAATAGTAACAATTGGCCAATTAATAATAATAATCCATTTATAGTAATTCTGCCAGAGGGCAGGTCTTTCACTGCAATCACAGTAATGTCATGCTATGTTTTGCAGCTTTACTAGGGAATTATAGGTGTGGTAGATCCCCGTTGCTTTCCAAATAATAATAAAATATTGAAAATCTTTGTGTATATATATATATATATATATATATATATATATATATATAGCCTATGTTACCAATGTGCGGGAACTTTGAAGATGAGATACATATATTAGGAAAATGTAATGATTTAGAATATTGGAGACGTCAGTTATTACCGGAAAGATTTCTAAATTCAAATCGGGAAAGATTGGCATGCTACGAGTTATTGGTAAATCCAGAAAATTGGATAAACCTCGGTAAATTTCTGGACAAAACGCGAAAAATAAGGACAACACTCATTCATGAATAAATATTATGTCATCAAAATGCAGTACCATTAATTATTAACAATTATATTAAATTAATTAGTGTATAATGCTGTTGTGTTATTATTTAATTGTAATATTAATGTGTTTTCTTTATGTAATTGTAATGTTAATGTTTTTTTTAGTGTATAATGCTATTGTGTTATTACTTAATTGTAATATTATTGTGTTTTCTTTATGTAATTGTAAGGTTAATGTTTTTAGTGTATAATGCTATTGTGTTATTATTTAATTGTAATATTATTATTGTGTTTTCTTTATGTAATTGTAATGTTATTGCTATTGTGTTATTACTTAATTGTAATATTATTGTGTTTTCTTTATGTAATTGTAATGTTAATGTTTTTAGTGTATAATGCTATTCTGTTATTATTTAATGGTAATATTTTTATTTGTTTTCTTTATGTAATTGTAATGTTATTGCTGTTTTTGTTTATTTTTCTTTACACTAGTACCAATTATTACTTTATTGTAACGGACTGTCAACAGCACGTATGGCTTACTGCCCGTGCGACCCATATTTGTAAATAATATTGTAAATATCTTACTTTTTGTCTAATAAAGTCCTACTACTAGTACTAATTAAATATTTAACATTGAGCATTGCAAGCTTAATATGGTATGATAAGAAAAATAAATGCCTGGACGGGATAACATCGATAAAGCGTCACTGCTATAAAGTAAAAAATGTTCTCTTTAATTTGCTTACTTGTTATAGTCAGCTACTAGATGGCAGTGAAGACCGAGTTCTCGCGACATCTAGTAATAATGGAGAATATAATACATATATAAGAAAAATAAATGTTTAAATTGGATTCGCCTGGTGGTGTAATGGATATCACGCTGAGGTACAGACTCAGAGATCCGGGTTCGAATCCCGTCCAGGCATTTATTTTTCTTATACCATATATATATCTCAAGCTTCTTACAAAAATGGTTTACGACGCGGGATTTAGACACGTAACATATTTAAATTATAATGCCCACGTGTACAATGTCGCTAGTTGTACAATAAACGTGATCACGTCAATGGGAGTAGATACTGGTGCATTATGCTCGTCAATAAATACTGTAAGAAACGACGACACAAATTGTATTCTGAGATACTAATGCATTTATTTACGGGAAAGTGCTAGAATTTACAAAGAAGAAATACTTTTTTCGAAAATTTTAAATTATTAAATATATGATACAGAGTTTTAGGCCAACAGTGACCTCTTCTAGAGAATTTAATACCATCTTGCCATTGTGAGAAATATACGCAATTACAAGAAGCGACTTCTGACATTTCTATAACAAGTGGGTTAGGCAAAACAAACGTAATAATTGACTCGCTATCGAGTAAGTAGGGAGGGCCACATTCAGCTAGAAATCCTTAATTTCTCAGCAGTTTTTCCAGAAGAGGATGGAAATAATATAACATTTTATTTGTCTCTTCTCTACATTCATGACGTCGGAAGTATACTTTCTCTTGGCCCAAATAATTGTTCGGGACAATTTTTGCTGATTAGCTTATTCTTAAAATATGTTTGAAAAGAGATTAACCAGACATACACATTAAGAATAGTGTCCTAGAGCAAATATTGAAGTTTGAAGAACGGTACCGACCTTATAAAGGTCTTGACCCGATAATTAAGGTGCTTGTAGTGAAGGTGTGGCGTAGCTTGTGTGAAGAGTGCTCCTCTAAACAGTTTTTCTTCTTCAGGTTGAAGTCTTCTTTGAAGAGTTGCATAAGCTAGTCGGTCTTAAAGATTTTTCTTGTAGTGTTCAGATATTTGCAGTCTATATTCTTGAAGAAACTTGGGAATTAACAAAGGATAGTGTGGATTTGTAACATTTGGTAACGTAATAGTAACAATTACACAAATTGTTAGGAGTTGAGCGTATAACCCTAGCAATGATTCCTGACGAATGAAATTTGTAATGAGAGCTTAAATGCGAGTCCTGTACTAACCAGTTGTAGGTCTCAGCCAATAGGAAGTATGACCACACGTCATTGCTAACTCCCTCGCTAGCGAATATCAAATACAGTCACTGCTAAACATTTTTAAAATCTCACTACAAAAATTAAATAATTTAGATAATCTTTATCGTAGACTGCGATGGGCAGGACATGTGGCACGAATGGGGAATGAAAGACGTGCATGGAAGCTTCTTGTAGGAAAACCAGAGGGAAAACGCCCAGTTGGTAGACCAAGAATGAGGTGGGAGAATAACATTAACTATGATTTGAGGGAAGTAGATTATACGGGGAATGATTGTAAAACATTAGCTCAGGATAGGGATGTACAGAGAGCTTATGTCCGCGCGGCCATGAACCTACGGGTTCGATAGTGCCAGTGAGTTAGGACATCTTTATCCGTGGAGGAAGTATATATATATATATATATATATATAATATATATATATATATATAATATATTTTACAACACACACACATTGTATTTGGTTTATATCACACTTTTAATGTTTTAAATAACCACTAAATGTCACTTTAATTTAAACAATTTATAGTCTTCCCCGCGCCGTAGCCATGTGATTAAGGTGAGATGCCTTGGCGCAGAGCTACGGGATCTGCGCTGGTTCGAATATCCACGGGGGAAGAAATGTTCTCAAGGAATTTCTGCCAGTATGGGACCGATGCCCACCCAGCATCGTGAGGCATTTGGGTAGCTACAATAAGTAGCGGGTCCAGGTTGAGAAGACCAGTTATAATGGCTGAGGGGCTCGACATTCACATTGCACTATAATTTTAAGACTTCAGACAGCAAGTGTACAAAATATTATAATTAAATTCTATGGTTTAAAATCTAAAATCAACACATCCGCGTCTCACTATTATTCTCTATGGACTGTACATGTTTTTGTAGAGGAACGGTTTTGTTTGTACACGTGGCAGACAGGGAATTCACAGCTCAGCAGTCTTGATAGGCTCTCCCATTGGATTTACGGTCAAGGACATTCTTCAAAATCCCTTGCGCGACCTATACTGGAATAACACAGGGATGCGAAGCTATGTAAGAAGGTAAGATACTTCATTGATGTAATACAGAAGCGATAGTTTATGCTGTATGAATTCACAGTTTGTATGGACGGCACAAAATGCCTAATGAATATTTTGGAATGGGTACCACCTGCGAGAAAGAGACTAAACATACGGTAGTTCGAAGAATGATATCCAGGAAATCAAAAAAAGAAGGGATTGAAAGAGAACGAATTCTTAGACAGAAGAATTAGAATCTGGAAACAGAGAAACGACGTCTATTTTATTAATGTGCAAAATAATAATAATAATAATAATAATAATAATAATAATAATAAACCTTCTTCGTCTTCTTCTTCAAGGTCTAGGCTTACTTACTAGCCTGTTCCGGCTCTAAATTGCTGCTCTTTCCATCTTTTCGTTGGTCTTCCCAAGCTTCTTCTTCCTCGTGGTGAATAGTTGTATGCTGGTTTTGGTATTCTATTCTCAGTCATCCTTGCCAAGTGTTCTTTCCAGTTTGTTCTGTGTTTCTCTATTGTTGTGTTTAATTCCTCTACTTTTAGTTGCTGTCTTATTTCTGTGTTATGTTTTTGTCTGTTCTTTGATATCCTGCTATTGGTCTGAGGAACTAGAAAAAATTCTATATAAACTAAATGAAATTTCAAAAAAATACAACATGGAAATATCCTCACAAAAATAAAAAAAACAATGGCCTTCAAGGGTGTTCATCCAGTTGGGACAAAGATAATATTAGAAAATAAACCAATAGAACAAGTAGTAACATATAACTTCCCAGGTTGCGAAATATCATACACAGCAGAAACATATATAAATAACAAAATAAATAAGTTTAATTATATAACTGGTACACTAAAAAGAACTTTGAAGGATAAAGCCAGGAAAGACTCCCTATAATCAAATTATAGAAGACAATGACAGTGCCTATTATTACTTATGGATCTGAAACATGGACAGTGACAACACAACAATCTGCCAGGATAATAATAATAATAATAATAATAATAATAATAATAATAATAATAATAATAAATATCAGTTATGACAAGAATATGATTTTAAAATATCAAAAGAAAAAACAAATATAATGACATTTTGGGGAAAAGATCATATAAAATCAAAAATCGTAACCTCTGGAAGAAGTAACAAATTTTAATTATTTGGGTTGTAATCTTACTATAAACACAAAAACTCAATGAGACATACATATCAAACTGTCGAAATTTTAAATGATATGAGGAACTATACATAAAACTTAAAGAATAAAACAAGAAATACTAGATCAAAGTTGTATAAAACATTGGCAGTTCCTGCATTACTTTATGGGAGCGGAACTTGGGTATTGACTAAAAAATTGCAAAGTAGAATACAAAGCGCAGAAATGAACTTCCTTAGAAGAACAAAAAGGGTGCACAAGATTGGATCGGGTAAGGAATGAAAATATAAGAACAGAGTTAAATATATATCCATTGAATGACAAAATCAGAGAATATAGAGAGAAATGGTTTACACATGTGGAAAGAATGAATGTAACAAGATTACCAAGAGCAGCATTCAACTACAAGCCAAGAGGTTCAAGGAATGTAGGAAGGCCAGTGAAAAGATGGACAGAACAGCTGTGAGGCAATTTATGCCTAGCCCGTGAAGTGAAGAAGAAGAGATAAATATAAGTAATTTATCTCTGAACATTGGTAACAGTGTACTGCATTTAAAATGGTGAATGTATCACACAACGACAATTTACTTGTCAAAGATGAATTATTATTAATTTTATCATTAATTGGGCTACAGATGTTTTAATGTTGCCGGGCCCGCTGCGTGACAAGGTAGCACGCTACCTCGAGACCACAGCGGTGGACAATTTCTATATAAAGAACGATAATAGTTTTTAAATTATTTATACAAATAATTCTTTTAAATGAGAATATATGCAGAACAAATAAATTATTTAAAAAATATGGTTTTGGCAATGAATATCTGTTTTCAATAAACATTTAAAAACATTTGTCTAAAAAATTCAATGTGCCCTTTGATTATATAATTGTCAAAAGAAACGAAATTCTACTTTTTTTAAATTCCAGGACAAACGTCTTTCCAAGCATAACATTCTATTGTCATCATCAATGGCAGGCATGGTTTAAGCCAATTGTCCTGTTCCGCTTCAGGAAAGAAATTGATCCCTCCATCTCTTCTTAGGTCTTCTTGGGTCTCTTCGCCCTGTGGGTCTGTAGTTCAATAGCTGCAGAGGTAGTCTATTGTTTGGCATCCTCAGAAGGTGTTCATGCCAATTATTTTGATATTTTTGAATGATTTCAGTTATTGCTGGTGTGTTGAGGGCTTTGCGGATATCTTCATTACGCATATGGTCATAAAGCGTACTACCCGCTAAAGGTCTTAATAACTTCATTTCTGCAGCTACTATCCTATTTAATTTACCTGTAGTAAGAGTCCAGGTTTCAGAACCATAAAGTAGAGTTGGAAGAGCCATTGTTTTATAAAATTTTAGAATTGTATCTGGACGTACTTTTCGGAAAAGAATGCTTTTTATTGTTCCTATAAGTTTTTGAAATTTGACCAATTTTATGTCTATGTCTTTACATGTGTCGTAGGAAAGATTGCAGCCAAGATAAGTAAAGTTATTAACTCGTTCTATTATATTGTTGTTAATAACAGTTTTAGTTCGTATCGGTATTTTCCCTTGAAACGCCATAGTTTTTGTCTTACTCACCGAAATTTGTAAATTATAATCTTGGGTTATATTTGACAATCTATGTACTGCTCTTTGTAGGTGATCTTCAGAAGTAGCCAATGTTCTATTGTAAGAAAGCAAACTCATTTCTTTAGCAATGAATGAAGTTTCTCCTGAATATCTGTTGGCCTCTAGTAATGGACGCATTGTACTTCAAACATTATTGTTCCTTTAGAGACAGGGCTAGAACGATAGATAATGGCTAATTCATGTTACATCGTCGTGGAAAGATTAAGACTACTTTTCTCTAACCTATGCCTACATCCAAGACAATCTGAGAAGTGTCTTATAAATTTGAGATAAATTTACAAGCGAAAATACACTTTTAAAAATAACAGATTGTTTTTGGGAAATTATAATGGTTCTCTTCAGATCATTCCAACTAAATTCTAGGATTTTACATTCAGAAATGTAATCTACTTGTGTGTCCATAATTGATTTGAAAATTAACGTTTTTAAAAGTCGAAGAGACTCACTAGTAACAAGAAGTCTGACTTCAATACCTCCTTAAATTAAAGTGACTTGCTTTAATACATGGATTACAAACTCGAAACAATGAGACATTTTTTCTTTCCTTTCGTTTCTTTTGACAGTTATATAATCAAAGGGCACATTGAATTTTTTAGACAAATGTTTTTAAATGTTTATTGAAAACAGATATTCATTGCCAAAACCATATTTTTTAAATAATTTATTTGTTCTGCATATATTCTCATTTAAAAGAATTATTTGTATAAATAATTTAAAAACTATTATCGTTCTTTATATAGAAATTGTCCACCGCTTTGGTCTCGAGGTAGCGTGCTACCTTGTCACGCAGCGGGCCCGGCTTCGATCTCCGGTCTGGGTAGTTATTCCGGGCGAGGTTTTTATCGGGGTTTTTCCTCACCTGTAAGACAAATGTCAGGAAAACTTTAAGGCCCAAACGGTCCCCGAAATCATATGGCCATCATCATCATCATTATCATCATCAGCCTTCATCGGTGTGGAAAGCAACGGGAAGCTACCACACCTACAATTCCCTAGTAAAGCTGTAAGCATAGCATGAAAACGTTATGATTGCAGTGAAGGACCTGCCTTCGGGCAGAATTACCATGGATGAATGGATATAGAAATTAGTGCACCGCTGTGGCTTTGAGGTATCGTGCTGCCTTGTCACGCAGCGGGCCCGGTTCTATTCCCAGTCAAGACAAGCTCCTGGCTGAGATTTTTCGGGGGTTTTCCTCACCTGTTAGACAAATGTTAGGACGCTTACGGCCCAATGGTCCCCGAAAATCATCCGGCCATTATCATCATCCTTATCATTAACATCATCCTTCACCGGAATGGAAATCAACGGCAAGCTACCACACCCATAATTCCCTAGTAGAGCTGCAAAGAATAGAATGAAAATGCAGTGAAAGACATTCCCTCGGGTAGAATTACTATGGATGGATGGATGGACATAGACATGTTATGAAGTTTCTGACGCAAACAGATCATTCAATGTTAGGGTTAACATAATTACAAATTGTATCTTTATGCTAAAATCTCATTTTAAATACTTTATATATATATATATATATATATATATATATATATATGTGTGTGTGTGTGTGTGTGTGTGTGTGTGTGTGTGTGTGTGTGTGTGTGTGTGTGTGTATTTTATCACATGCCACTCAACCTGGAGGACCAGAAACTCTTCTGCTAGGGTTTATCATGCCTTAGCTGAGAGTAAATAAATTAGCTTGATCTAAAAACTTCTTATACTTCTACACTCATAGGATCGTAGAGTCAATTCTTATATATTCTTACAGTATACATCTTGATCATATTTGCCGTAATAACCCGGGTCCAGTAACAGCCTCCCTAAGAACTCTCCTCCAAACCACTCTGTTCCTGGCGACTGTTGGTCGCCATCATATGATCAGTCCGGCTTGATTGTCTTTGGGCTTCTCAAACGGTTAACTTTATACGTCGTGGAATTGTCTACCTCACGTTCAACCCACAACCTGGAGGACCAGCAACTTTTATTTTGGATTTACCATGCTTTAGCTTAGTGGACCCAGTTTTTAGGCGCGTGGTACTCGCCTTCACGCTTTCCATAAAGGATAGGATTTTCTGGTAGAACTGTTAGATAAACTGACAACTAAAGCATCTTGGGTTTTAAGAGTTATATCTACTCGACATTAATACAACCCCCAAGGTTACCAACCAGCTTGATCAGTCTGGCTTGATTGTCTTTGGGCTTCTCAAACGGTTAGCTTTTTACGTGGTGGAATTGTCTATCTCACGTTCAAACCACAACCTGGAGGACCAGGAACTCTTCTGTTAGGGTTTATCATGCCTTAGCTGAGAGGATTCCATTTTTAGGCGCCAAGTTCTCGGTCTCACCTTCACCCATAAGGTATAGGATTTGCTGGTAGAACTGTCAGATAAACTGAGAACTAAAGCATTCTCGGGTTTTCAGAGTTATATCTACTCGACATTGATACCACCCCCAAGGTTATCAACTAGTCAGTTACCCTCCTCCTTTATTCTGGCTTGATACAGGTACTGAATGGCACAAGTATCATCCAAAGGCGCAGTTGATATATATATATATATATATATATATATATATATATATTATTCATAATTTTATTTCATGCTTTGGTCGTCATTAGTTTGATCCTTCCGGGAATTTCAAAATCGTAACAGCAAAATGTCAAACAGAAGTTTTTTGCTTGAAACAGCCTCTTGTTTGGTAGTCGTGAAATTAGGAACAGATGACAGGGAAGACGAGGAAAGACAGAGAGAAAAGAAACCACTTCTAGGAGACCACCTCACGACCCACCAGGGAGGCTAAGACATTAAGAAAAATAAATTAACATCAACTTTACAGACATCTAATCAATTTAAATATCTTGGATATTATCTCTCTATCTGGGATGAAAAGGATATCCCTGAAAAAGTTACTAGTTATAATAAAAGTTTAGGAATTATTAATCAAGTTATGAAACCATCCCTTGTACAAAAAAACACCAGATTACGTTTATATAACACTTTGGCTAGACCAGTGTTGACCTATGGTAGTGAAGCATGGACACTAAAAAAACATGATTGCAGAATAACGGCTTGTGAAATGAGATTCATGCGCAGAACAGCGGGTTACACCAGATGGGATCGGAAAAGGAACACCGATATCTTAAAAGAATTGAAGACTACGCCAATTTTGGAATATATTAAACAGTACCAACTAAATTGGAAACACCATCTTGAAAGAATGAGTTCAAATCGGATCCCCAAAGCTGTTTATAATTATATACCAAGAGGACGAAGATCACTGGGCCGTCCTATGAAACGCTGGAGGGAAAATTTTCTATAGGATCGTAACAGGTCTTGGCCTAATACTTGGAAGGAAGAAGAAGATAATTTTATTTAAAATAAACTATTATTATTGCTTTTATTAACACACTAAAGGAAATGAGACAAATTACAAGAACAGCTATGGATTAAAGAGGATAATGTGCATTGTATTTACTTCTGTGTTTGTTCTTACCCCAGTAGTTTATTCCCCTGCCTGAAGAGCTTAAGGCCCGGGCTCAGATACATTACTCATGCCCTGACATGGGATCAGGGGTCTGAATCTGGGATGGAACGTACCAACGTGGATGCTTATAGCCTAAACGTAATAGGGTGCATCAGATTCCTGTTTCTGGAGAAATAAATTTTTTTATGTTCATTCTAAGAGCGTTTACTATATTCCTGTCTTTCTTCTTTTTTACACGCTTTATATTAGCTTGACATGTATCTATCTATCTATGTAACGGAATCTTTCAACGCGATTTTCACCCACTTAGAAACATTGGATCGACTTGAAACTTTGTATACTTGTAGAGGACCCGTGACAATACAATAATTTCATATTTATTTTCTAAAATCCTGGCCATAATCATCAGAAAATCAAAAAAAGTGTTTTTGTATCAATGTAACGGAATCTTTCAACGCGATTTTCACCCACTTAGAAACATTGGATCGACTTTGAAACTTTGTATACTTGTAGAGGACCCGTGACAATACAATAATTTCATATTTATCTTCTAAAATCCTGGCCATAATCATCAGAAAAATCAAAAAAGGTGTTTTTGCATCAAGTGACGGAATCTTTCAACGCGATTTTCACCCACTTAGAAACATTGGATCGACTTGAAACTTTGTATACGTGTAGAGGACCCGTGACAATAAAATAATTTCATATTTTGTTTCTAAAAAATTCTGGCCAGAATAATCCGAAAATAAAAAAAAATGAAAACTGGTATAATAGGTTGCGGACTTGTCAAACTTTTTAGTCAATCGTTGTAAGTGGTCAGTTGGTAGAGCAGTGAACTCTCAGTGGTATATAATTTCAGTAATCCATACGTCGCTGGTTCAAATCCGGCTGGAGAGGGTTTTTTTATAGAAGAGTATTACTTTTAGCTCATACTACGGTAGTATCGAATTTAAAGATATTTACATTTTTATCTTATTCTGTAAAATATTAAAACTAAAAAATAAAAAATAAATAATAGTTTTAAAAAATATCAAAGAACACGCTTTATTAGCAAAACTAAAAAATGAAAATAATTTTAATTTCCAATTACACTTGGGATAAAATTAAAGCGGTCAACAAAAAAATCATCTCCAACACATATAGAATAAAACTAGAGTTATCAACAAAAAGAAAATAATTTTACCATCAAAAGCGTGGGGTGCTTTTTATGATGTTCACATTTTCTTCTTAGAGAGCTTACTTATACCAATATCTGTTTATTATCAAATATATTAATTGATATAGAGCACCCCACGCTTTTGATGGTAAAATTATTTTCTTTTTGTTGATAACTCTAGTTTTATGCTATATGTGTTGAAGATGATTTTTTTGTTGACCACTTTAATTTATGCCAAGCGTGTTGGATATTAAACTTATTTTTCATTTTTTAGTTTTCTAATGAAGTGTGTTGTTTTAGTTTTTTTTAACTATTATTTATTGTAAACAAAACGTACAGAAGATTGTTGACTCAGCAGTTGACAGTACAAGAAGCGCAGTTACGTATTGTGTATAAAAGTGTCCTTGAATTTAACGTATTGATAGAATCATTTCGTTTTGTTATCTCGCCACATAGCTACATATGTCTGCTTTGTTTCTCATTGACAATAAGATTAAAAAAAACGAATGAGTAAGCGATAAAATATTTTTGCAGAAACATAACATCTGCGTTTTCCTCTCTTTTTAATAGTTATTTCTTATATAATCAATTGAGTTGGTGTTTACTTGATGAAAATCCATATGTATTAATTAAATAAAAATAAAACGTAGTTTTATTTGATTTTCATATTTATTATATAATTCAGTGACAGCTGTTTCGGTACACTGTACCTTCTTCAGACATGTTAAAAAATTATGAATTAAAGGTAATAATAATAATAATAATAATAATAATAATAATAATAATAATAATAATAATAATACTTTATTTATTCTGGCAGAGTTAAGGCCATAAGGCCCTCTCTTCCACTCAACCAGCACAAATACAAATAAATATTTGACAAATATAGATATACACTATACTAATTATAAACAGTTAAAGATACAATAAATGTAGCAATGTAAATGTCATGTACAAACAACATTTTATAGGGTAATAACAATAATGATACGATAATAATGATAATAATAATAATAATAATAATAATAATAATAATAATAATAATAATAATAATAATAATAATATAAATATGATACATTATACGGGAAACACCAACTAATATATATATCTTACACTGGATAATAATGAAGTCGAGTTTAGAGCAAATATAAATTTAGATTTCTTTTAAAAGATGCCAATGTACAGTGTACCGAAACAGCTGTCACTGAATTATATAATAAATATGAAAATCAAATAAAACTACGTTTTATTGTTATTTCTTATGACTAACTCACTGACACTATCATGACCGCGTGGATATAAGCTCTTCATACATCCCTATCCTGAGCTGTTTTCGAATCATCCCCTCTATAATCTAGTTCCATCAAACTATGGTTATTGTTGTTCTCCCACCTCATTCTACCAACTGGGCATTTTCCTCTGATTTTTCCTACAAGAAACATTCATTCCTCATTCGTACCCATCGCAGTCTACGAGACTTAGCTGTTCTTATTATATCTGATTTCCTATAAAGACCATGTAGTTCACTGTTATGTAGTCTTCTCCATTCACCTCTGGAACTCACTCTGAAAGTAGTTTTAATCGGGTATTATTGTTATCTAGCCAATCCCCGGATGCGCTGCTACGCCTAAATAAATTAAATATTGAGGGTTAATTAAATCGTGTGGCAGTTGTTTTTTAATTTCAAATTTCAAGTAAAGACCATTTATAATTGGCCGCATTTCGCTGATTTTTTGGTAATACCTACCTCGGTTTATTTGAATAGGATATACTGAGTTTCGTTGTGAAACATCGAAAATTGCGACCGCTAGAGCGATTTTTAAATTTCCATTTCAAGTGAACTCCTACACCTAATGGTTTTAGAACTTAATAGATGGCAGCTAAACACTCGCAATATCTGAAAAATTATAATTAGTAATTTTCTTGAAGATCGGCGTAGAAAGGACAACATACATTCGTGTTTATACAGTCTACAGTATATTATGAAAATTAATGTTTGTTTGTTTGTTCATACTTTATGCGCGGCCATACCTTTGATCCGATTCTGATGGGGCTTTTTGCAAAATGTTCAGGAGATTATCGGGAAGGTTATAGCCTATACGAGAGTAGTGATACTCAACTCCTAACAAATCGTCCTTTGTAGTGAAAAACGTGAAACAATGATTTTTTGACGCTTAAATGGCTTACGCTGCCTAAACCATAACAAGTAGACAAAATTAATGTACACAGAATTGAATATCTCAAGAAACTCTACAAAACGTCCGCGACAGCATATGTTTATCTTTTACGGATAACTCATAATAACCATATTTGTCTTTCATTGATGTCAAGAAGATCGGGATAAGTAGATTTACGGACAAGCTTGCACATACGATTGTGATGAGGCTTTTTGCAAAATATTTAGGATTTTCCAGGGAAGTTTATAGGTCATAAGAGAGTTTTAATGCTCAAGCTCTTCACCTCTAAAAATCACCATTTTTAGTGAAAAAGTATAATAAAAGCGGCTTTTTGTACACCTAAATGGCTTACGCTGCCTAAACCATAACAAATACACCAAATTAATGTACTATCTCAAAAACTTTACAAAAAAGCCATCGACAGCATGTGTTTATCTTTTACGGATAACTCACAATAACCATATTTGTCTTTCATTGATGTCAAGAAGATCGGGATAAGTAGATTTACGGACAAGCTTGCACATACGATTGTGATGAGGCTTTTTGCAAAATATTTAGGATTTTCCAGGGAAGTTTATAGGTCATAAGAGAGTTTTAATGCTCAAGCTCTTCACCTCTAAAAATCACCATTTTTAGTGAAAAAGTATAATAAAAGCGGCTTTTTGTACACCTAAATGGCTTACGCTGCCTAAACCATAACAAATACACCAAATTAATGTACTATCTCAAAAACTTTACAAAAAAGCCATCGACAGCATGTGTTTATCTTTTACGGATAACTCACAATAACCATTTTTGTCTTTCATTGATGCCAAGAAGATCGGGATAAGTAGATTCCCGGGCAAGCAGAGCAGCAGCACGGATAACTCGAAATAAACTAATTTTGTGTTTCAGCTCATGAATGCCAAATACATCGAAATACGTAGATTCCCGGGCAATGCCGGGTAATCAGTACGGGAATCTAAAAATAATGATATAAATTTATAATTATTTTTCCTTTTACTTATTCAACTAAACGTAAAAACACATCATTTATTTAGGTGTAGCAAGCGCACGCCGGGTGTTAGCTAGTATTTAATAAAAATGAAACTTATGTGGCCCTAAAGATGAAGTTAAATTCTGGAAATGCATGCTATAATGCATTATAGGGACTTTTGTCGTCCCAACTTCTCTAAAAAAATGTTAAACTGAAAATATATAAAACTGTTATTCTACCAGTTATATTATATGGGTGTGAAACCTGAACTCCTATTTTAAGGGAGGAGAAAAGATTACGAATATTCGAGAATAAAGTTCTTACGAAAATGTTTAGACCAAAGAGAGATGAACAGACAGGCGAACGGAGAAAACTACATAACAGCAAGCTGCATGATCTTTATTGGAAACTAGATATACTAAGAAATGTTAAGTCTCGTAGACAGTGATGGGCGGGACATACGGAACAAATGGGGAATGAAAGAGGAGCTTGGAAACTTGTTAAATGAAAATAAAAGGGAAACGCCCAGTTGGTAGACCACGAAACAAGTGAGAGAATAGCATTAACCATGATTGGAGGGAAGTAGATAATACAGGGGATGATTGCACACATTATCTCAGGATAGGGATGTATGGAGAGCTTATGTCCGCGATTCCAAGGTCCTAGGGTTCGATAGTGCCAGTGAGTTGGTTAATATTATATTGTTTAAAATATACGAATATTTGAATTATTTTATATATATATATATATATATATATATATGGTATGATAAGAAAAATAAATGCCTGGACGGGATTCGAACACGGATCTCTGAGTCTGTACCTCAGCGTGATATCCATTACACTACCAGGCGAATCCAATTGAAACACTTATTTTTCTTATATATGTATTATATTCTCCATTATTACTAGATGTCGCGAGAACTCGGTCTTCACTGCCATCTAGTAGCTGACTATAACAAGTAAGCAAATTAAAGAGAATATTTTTACTTTATAGCAGTGACGCTTTATAGATGTTATAATTAAATGCTTAACATTGATCAGTGCAAGCTTAATATCGTATGATAAGAAAAATAAATACATATATAAGAAAAATAAGTGTTTGAATTGGATTCGCCTGGTAGTGTAATGGATATCACGCTGAGGTACAGACTCAGAGATCCGAGTTCGAATCCCGTCCAGGCATTTATTTTTCTTATCATACCATATTAAGCTTGCATTGCACAATGTTAAACATTTAATTATAACACACACACACACATATATATATATATATTCACACTCGTATGTAGACCTATAGTATATACTATTAAAATAAACCGAGTTAGGTACATTTAAACAATGAGTGAAATCCGACCATTAGAAGCGCAGGTTTATTTGAAATCTTAAATTAAAAATGGATCAATAACAGCCGTGTTTCGTTCGTCTTAATGCATATCTTTTTTCATACAAGTTTTCAAGTATAGCGAGTATTTAGTTGCTATCTATTATAATCTAAAACCATTACTTATTTACTTAACTTACTCACTGGCACTATCGAACCCGTAGGTTCATGGCCGCACGGACATAAGCTCTCCATGCATCCCTATCCTGAGCTAATGCTTTCCAATCATTCCCTGTATAATCTACTTCCCTCAAATCATAGTTAATGTTGTTCTACCACCTCATTCTCGGTCTACCAACTGGGCGTTTTCCTTCTGGCTTTCCTACAAGAAGTTTCCAGGCACGTCTTTCATTCCCCATACGTGCAACATGTCCTGCCCATCGCAGTCTACGAGACTTAACTGTTCTTATTATATCTGGCTTCCTATAAGGACCATGTAGTTCATTGTTATGAAGTCTTCTCCATTCACCTGTCTGTTCATCTCTCTTTGGTCCAAAAATTTTCCTAAGTACTTTATTCTCAAATACTTGTAATCTCCTTTCCTCCCTTAAAGTAAGAGTCCATGTTTCGCACCCATATAATATAACTGGTACAATAATAGTTTTATATATTTTCAGCTTAACTTTTTTGAAAGGAGTTGGGACATCAAAAGTCTCTGCAATGCATAATAGCACGCATTTCCAGAATTGAGCCTATGTTTAATTTCTTTGTGCATCTCATTCCTATTTGTGATTATTGTTCCTAGGTATTTGAATTCAGCCACTTCCTCAAAATTTCCTTCATTTGTCATTAGCTGTCCATTTCCATTATATACTACGTGTGACCACATATTTAGTTTTACTGATATTTACTTCCAGTCCTAATTTCTTAGTGTTACTCAATAGTGTGTGCGTGTTGGCCTTTAGTATCTCCTCGCTATCGGCAAGTAGTACTACATCATCAGCATAAACTAACAGCTTATTAATACCATTCAGTTGTACGCCTTCATCATTCTCTAAAGATTTAATGGCATGCTCTAGTACAAAATTAAATAGTAGAGGAGATCTAAAACCATTAGGTGTAGGAATTGATTAGAAATGAAAATTTAAAAATTGCTCTGACTGTCCCAATTTTCGCTAAGTGCTGCTAAATTCAATTTTGCAAATCCACGTTTCTCCCATCGTCAACTATATATTCCTTGCTCCAGATTGGGCACGTTGGAAAAATAGTTCATTTATGCACCAAATTGAGAAAACAATTGTTTATCCACTCCCATTAAGAGAAAATAACAATAACATTTATTTATAATTCTATTTTATTTTCAGACGCACGGGATATCAAAAACAATTATTATGTAAATTTATTCAATAAAAATAAAAACATGTATTTCATTTGTTTACGCTTAGCAGCGCACCCCGGTATTTATCATAATCTAATAGCATCATTCTCAGCCAATCAGATAAGAGCCTTCTCAAGCCACGATCGCCGTCATACATTAATGTAACATTATTTAAACTTGATTTTATTAAATATTTAAAGAAACATGTGACCCATACTAAAGATTAGACCAGGATGTATTAAATTTATCATTTTAACATTAAACTATTTAGATTAAATAAATATTATTAATTATTTTACATAAATATAATTACGTCATAATTGTCAGCCAATCACATAAGAGAGTTTTTTCGCCCTTCCATTTTTACGTTTCAGCTGAGAACGAAGGAAAAAATTTACGTCGGTGGACATAATTGATCAGTTGTGTTTAGGTACGAGTCCGGTTCTCTCAGTTGGTAAGCAAAATGTGAAATTTACATTATTGTGTTTTAATTTTGTTGTTGTAACATATTTATGTAATTACCGAGTTGTTTATTCAAAATATAAATGATTAACCTATAATGTTGATTATTTAGATTAGATTTATTTAGCCTGTTGGAGTTAAGGCCATGTGGCCTTCTCTTCCACTCACCAGGGCAAACATATATTACATCAGAATATAACAATCTTAATTAACTCTGATATTAAACACTAAGTAAAAATTTGATCAAAAGATAATATCTAATATATTACGATCTATAATACAACCAGTTAATATTAGTTAAAATTAAGACTAAAACTAATAATAAAATGTATACAAGCAAGACATATTAAATTGTCCCTGTCTAGTGTATATAAAAAACAAAGGAAAATAATGTGATATAGAAAACTAATTTTACGTTTTTACAATATTTAAATCAAAACAAATAAAAATATTTGTTATTCTTAATATTATTTTCATAAATAATTAAATGTATTAATATTGCTAAAAGAATATTATCAGTGAGGTGTATAAGTTAGTTTGTTATTAAATAATTATTTAGTTTGTTCTTGAAGGATGTTATAGTTTGACAGTCTCTGACATAGATCGGAAGGGAATTCCATGTTTTGGTAAGTGACACCGTAAAAGATAATGAATAATATACAGTGTGATGAGGCGGGATATAAAGGACAATGTGCTGATGGGATCGAGTGTCAATATTATGTGTGTCGGATAGTCTGATGAAGCGGCGTGATAAATAATTAGGCGATGATGTGTGAAGTATTTTATAGAGAAGGGATACGGAGTGGACAGTTCTACGATCTCCTAGACGAAGCCACGATAATTGTTCCAGGGACGGTGTAACATGGTCAAATTTGCGAATACCACAAATAAAACGTGCGCAAGAATTATGAACACGTTGAAGTCTTTGAGTGGAAATAATATTTAAGTCTGTAAAAAGAGTGTCACAATAATCAAAATGGGGCATTGCAAGTGTTTCTAGTAACATTTTCCTAGGGGTGAATGGCAAACAATTTAGTACACGATTTAATGAATGTATTATTGAGAAGACTGTTTTGCATGTATGGTTTATTTGTGTATAAGTTGTTGTCAATAAATACTCCTAGAATTTTTACTGTCTCACTATAAGGGATTTGAACTCCATTTAGTGACACATGCGAGACTGTGTTTAGGTTAATTGTAGATAATAGTCTCTGGTGACCCATAATGATTGATTGTGACTTTCTAGGATTTAATTGCAGTCCATATTTAACTGTCCAATTCATTAGTTTGGTGTGTTTCATTATTTCTCCACTAGAGCGCATTCTTACAATATTGCGATCCTATTTGGCAATAAATAACATGATCGAGTTGCAGTGATTATACATAACCTCACATTTCTAATTTGTTTTCAAACATCGCCGTTTACATTAAGATGTTATTTTAATTTTATAAGTGCCACACAATATTTTTAATCCATGTGAAATTTTAAGAAAACGGATAATGTTAGTTCGTGGAAGTTTTAAAGATAGTGCGAATATTAGATAATTATAGATATTACATAAATTTTATGGAATTAAACTGTCTCAGAATTATATTTCTTTCTAAAACTAATATTTGACGTGTAGTGCTACGCGTAAATAAATGAAATATAGTTTTAATTTTATTTGATGGCAGCCCCATCACTGGTCTTGCCTTCCTTTGACCAGCAACCAATCGAAGGGACTATTATGCTTTCAAGTCTTAAACGAGAATTTCCCGGAAGACGCTGGAGGGAAAATTTTTTATAGGATCGTAACAGGCCTTGGCCTAATACTTGGAAGGAAGAAGAAGAAGAAGAATTTTATTTGAATAAATGCATATCGTACTTATTTAGAACATCATGAGTCTGAAAATTAAATCTATCTATAAGTAGACTTTAACTTCATGGAAGTGGATAAACAATATTTTTAGCCTTTCCAATTTTCTTATAAATTAAATATAGCCTATATATATATTTTTTTTTCGGTGTGCCAACTGTGGTACAAATAAACATGGGGGAAGAAAGTGGATTTGCCAAATTCAATCCAGCAACGCTTAACGAAAATTAGGGCCGCTAGAGGGATTTTTAAATTTTCGTTTCAAATGAACGCCTAATGGTTCTAGAGCATATTGAATAGAGGCTGAACACTTGTACCCGAAAACTTTCGTTTGTACATAGAAAACCGCAAACATGGTGGTTGATAGTAAATTTGTAATTTCGGGTTACAGGTAAATCCACTACCAATATATTTAATTGATTTTTTAAAATTATACCTACGTAGGTATATATTAATAAAATTAACTGAGTTTTGTTGTACAACATTCATAATATCGTATTCTATAGCGATTTTTATGTAATAAAATAACATATTCATTTACTTTAACTCACTGGCACTATCGAACCCGTAGGTTCATGGCCGCGCAGACATAAGCCCTCCATACATCCCTATTCTGAACCAATGTTTTCCAATCATTCCTTGTATAATCTATTTCCCTCAAATCATAGTTAATGTTATTCTCCCACCTGATACTTGGTCTACCAAATGGGCGTTTTCCCTCTGGTTTTCCTACAAGAAGCTTCCATGCACGTCTTTCATTCCCCATTCGTGCCACATGTCCTACCCATCGCAGTCTATGAGACTTAACTGTTCTCATTATATCTGGCTTCCTATAAAGACCATGTAATTCACTGTTATGGAGTCTTCTCCATTCACCTGTCCATCTCTCTTTGGTCCAACATTTTTCCTAAGAACTTTATTCTCAAATACTCGTAACCTTCTTTCCTCCCTTAAACTAAGAGTCCATGTTTCACATCCATATAATATAACTGGTAGAATAATAGTTTTATATATTTTCAGTTTAACGTTTTTTTGAAACAATATGTTAACTCGCTGGCACTATCGAACCCGTAGGACCGTGTCCGCTCGGGCATAAGCTCTCCATACTTTCCTATCCTGAGATGTTTACCTTATACTCTTTCAGTCGGCTCCGTGGTGCAAGCGGTTAGACGCTCGCCACTCGCCGTTAGGGTCCCGAGATCGAGTCCCGGTCACTCCTTGTGGCTTTCGTAGAGGACGAAACGGAGCTTGGGCAGGTTTTCCTCGACTTTTCTCCAGTTTCCCCTGCCACAATTTCATTCCACCATTTCTCCATACTCATCTCGTCCATTTCGTTCATCTGCCCTGTGATGGTGCGTCAAGCGTGGTCGGCCGCCACCCTCGTCATTCATATACCTCTAAATAAAGGGGCTTCATCTCATCTCGTCCCTCGACCCTTCCCTCAAACCATGGTTAATGTTATTCTCCCACCTGGATCTTGGTCTACCAACTGGGCATTTTCTCTGATTTTTTTTTTTTACAAGAAGGTTCTTTTCCCATATTTCATTCCCCATTTGTGCCACATGGCAATTCAGATCATCATCTGGTCAGGGTGAAAATCAGACAATTGCTAGCGCTTATTGAGAGGAACAAACGCTAAAAGATGATTCTGTAAAATATGAATTAAAAAAACTTGAAAAATGATGAAATGCGGCAAGAATAACCAAATCAAAATTGCTAATAGATTTGAAGTACTCTGGAATCTTCAGATAACAATGTGGCAAACGATGAAGAAACTGATATAAATAAGGAATGGGAGGCTATAAGAGATACTATTTAAATTGTCCGCATCAGAAAGCATTTGGTTTGATTTAAAAAAAAGCGGCAAAACAAGAAATGGTTTGCTGAGGAATGTGGCCGACATTGTAAAGAAAAGAAAGTAATCAAAATTAAAAAATTGTTACCCGAGCCAACTGAGGTAAATTTTAGAGCAATTGGGTAGTGTTAGATGGGAAACTCCCAAGTTACTAAAGAGTAAAAAGAGGGCATATTTGAGAGCGAATATTAATGATCTTGAAATGAATGCAAAAAATAGGAACAATTAGAGAATTATATCAGGGAATTAGTATAGAGAAGAAATGGTTTCAGGCTAGAACAAACATAATTCGGAATGAAAATGGGGATATGATTGCAGATTCCAAGAGGTATAATTAAATAGATGGAAAAAGTATTTTAATCAGCTATTAAATGTACATACAGAACAGGACAATTGAGGAGGATCAGTTCCCAGACAACAGAACAAAGCAAAATGCTAGTCGCAGAGCCAAGTGCATTAGAGGTTGAAATGGCAATTGAAAAATTGAAGATGTATAAAGCATCAGGTTCAGATGAGATCCCAGCAGAACTGATAAAATCAGGGGGAAAAAATTGATGGACAAGATACGCTGGTTGCTTAGTATGATTTGGAAAAAAGAAACTCTTCCAGACGAATGGAAGGAATCAATTATCGTACCAATTTATAAGAAAGGAGATAAAACTGATTGCAACAACTATAGGGGCATCTCATTACTTTCAACTTCGTACAAAATTCTAACAAATATATTAGTAAGCAGACTTACTCCCTATATTGATGACATTCTAGGAGATCATCAATGTGCATTTAGAAGAAACAGGTCTACAACAGATCAGATTTTTAGTATAAGACAGATTTTAGAAAAGAAATGGGAATATAATGGTACTGTACATCAACTATATGTAGACTTCAAAAAATCATATGATTCAATTAAGAGGGAGAAGTTATATAGTATCCTGCTGGAGTTTGGAATTCCTAAAAAGTTAGTTAGACTTATTCGAATGTGTCTAAATGGCTCAACGAGTAGGGTGCGTGTAGGCAAACAGTTTTCAGACACTTTTGAAATCCAGAATGGGTTAAAGCAAGGAGATGCACTATCTCCTCTACTATTTAATTTTGTACTAGAGCATGCCATTAAATCTTTAGAGAATGAGGAAGGCTTACAACTCAATGGTATTAATAAGCTGTTAGTTTATGCTGATGATGTAGTACTACTGGCCGATAGCGAGGAGATACTAAAGGCCAACACGCACACACTATTGAGTAACACTAAGAAATTAGGACTAGAAGTAAATATCAGTAAAACTAAATATATGGTCACACGTAGAAATACATTATATAATGGAAATGGACAGCTAATGACAAATGAGGGAAATTTTGAGGAATTGGCTGAATTCAAATACCTAGGAACAATACTCACAAATAGGAATGAGATGCACAAAGAAATTAAACATAGGCTTAATTCTGGAAATGCATGCTATTATGCATTGCAGAGACTTTTGATGTCCCAACTCCTTTCAAAAAACGTTAAGCTGAAAATATATAAAACCATTGTTCTACCAGTTATATTATATTGGTGCGAAACATGGACTCTTACTTTAAGGGAGGAAAGGAGATTACGAGTATTTGAGAATAAAGTTCTTAGGAAAATTTTTGGACCAAAGAGAGATGAACAGACAGGTGAATGGAGAAGACTACATAACAATGAACTACATGGTCTTTATAGGAAGCCAGATATAATAAGAACAGTTAAGTCCCGTAGACTGCGATGGGCAGGACATGTTGCACGTATGGGGAATGAAAGACGTGCATGGAAACTTCTTGTAGGAAAGTCAGAAGGAAAACGCCCAGTTGGTAGACCAAGAATGAGGTGGGAGAACAACATTAACTATGATTTGAGGGAAGTAGATTATACAGGGAATGATTGGTAAACATTAGCTCAGGATAGGGATGTATGGAGAGCTTATGTCCGTGCGGCCATGAACCTACGGGTTCGATAGTGCCAGTGAGTAAGTAAGTATTTGTGCCACATGTCCTGACCGTCACAGTGCACTTGACTTAAACAACATAATGTTGCATTCGTAAAGTAAGACATCCTAACCTCATCATTAAGGCCATTTAAGTTTCATTAATATTAGATATTATGAAGGTAGTGGTTAAGGCACTGTACTAAAAGCCGGAAGGTCGAGGGTTCAAGTCCCGGTGGGATCAATGATTTTTAAACTGACCCAAACCTTCTGGCGGCACTATGGCCCTGGGGTCGACTCAACCTCTAACGGAAATGAGTACCAGATGCTTGTTCTGGGGGTAAAAGCGGTCGTCGCGCACGGCTGACAACCCGGCTGACATAAAGTGCCGATCGTCTAGAAAAAGTGGAAGCCTTAACCTCCTACTACTCCAAGGGCCTCTTAAGGCCTGTTGTGGGAATACATTACTTTAATAAAAACATTGTTATGAAAAATATATTAAAACAAAACCTATTGGCTCAACTTTAGATTACCTTATCCTTCAGTTTCCATAGTATATTATTGTAATATTGTTAATCTACGTACTTCCTCTGCCTGTACTTACTTACTTACTTACTTACTTACTTACTTACTTACTTACTTACTTACTTACTTACTTACTTACTTACTTACTTACTTACTTACTTACTTACTTACTTACTTACTTACTTACTTACTTACTTACTTACTTACTTACTTACTTACTTACTTACTTACTTACTTACTTACTTACTTACTCACTGGCACTATCGAACCCGTAGGTTTATGGCCGCGCGGACATAAGCTCTCCATACATCCCTATCCCGAGCTAATGTTTTCCAATCATTCCCTGTATAATCTACTTCCCTCAAATCATAGTTAATGTTATTCTCCCACCTCATTCTTGGTCTACCAACTTGACGTTTTCCTTCTGGCTTTCCTACTAGAAGTTTCCATAGACGTCTTTCATTCCCCATACGCGCAACATGTGTCTATCGCAGTTTACGAGACTTAACTGTTCTTATTATATCTGGCTTCCTATAAAGACCATGTAGTTCATTGTTATGTAGTCTTCTCCATTCACCTGTCTGTTCATCTCTCTTTGGTACAAACATTTTCCTAAGTACTTTATTCTCAAATACTCGTAATCTCCATTCCTCCCTTAAAGTAAGAGTCCATGTTTCGCACCCATATAGTATAACTGGTAGAATAATAGTTTTATATATTTTCAGTTTAATGTTTTTTGAAAGGAGTTGGGACATCAAGAGTCTCTGCAATGCATAATAGCATGCATTTCCAGAATTGAGCCTATGTTAATTTCTTTCTGCATCTCATTCCTATTTGTGATTATTGTTCCTAGATATTTGAATTCAGCCACTTCCTCAAAATTTCCCTCATTTGTCATTAGCTGTCCATTTCCATTATACAATGTATTTCTACGTGTGACCATATATTTAGTTTCATTGATATTTACTTCCAGTCCTAGGTTCTTAGTGTTACTCAATAGTGTGTGCGTATTGTCCTTTAGTATCTCCTCACTATCGGCAGCATAAACTAACAGTTTATTAATACCATTCAGTTGTAAGCCTTTACTAACATTTTGTAATATTTTAAATGTTTTTCAACGATGCTTGTACACATTACTTTCCCTGAATCTCATCCTAAGGTCGATATTTATCTTGTTCTGTGGCAAAGATCATTTGTAAAACTTTTTTGTAGATTACGTCATAGTTTAACACTGATTTGTAGAACTATTGCGAGCCGAACATTTTGTGTATAAAAAAGGCTAGTTCATTTTTTTAGTTCTTTCTTTATTAAATAACATTTGCACGATGCACGTGGATATTCTTCTCTTTTTTCATCTTCTTCTTCTTCTTCTTCAAGTAGGTGACTACAACATCAGTCAATTTTTGGCCTCAACTATTGCTCTCCATTCTGATCTATTCTGGATACAGACTGGCCAATTTTTTTATTTTTATTTCCATTATATCCTTTTTGGTGTCAGCTTGCCATCTTATTTTTGGGCGTCCAGCTGTTCCGGTGCATATTGATTTCCATTTGTATGTTCTTTTTACAAGTTTGTCTTCTTGCATTCTATTCACATGTCCAAACCAGCGTAGCATTTCAGCTTTAATTTTGTTCATAATATATTTTATTAGTCCACCGCTGTAGTCTCGAGGTAGCGTGCTGCCTTGTCACGCAGCGGGCCCGGGTTCGATCCCAGGTCGGGGCAGTTTTTCTGGGTGAGGGTTTTATCGGGGTTTTTCCTCACCTGTAAGACAAATGTCAGGAAAACTTTAAGGCCCAAACGGTCCCCGAAATCATATGGCCATCATCCTTATCATTATCATCCTTACCATTATCATTATCATCATCATCATCCTTCACCGGTGTGGAAAGCAACGGGAAGCTGCCACACGTACACAATTCCCTAGTAAAGCTGCAAGCATAGCATGAAAATGCTATGATTGCAGTGAAGGACCTGCCTTCGGGCAGAATTACTATGGATGGATATATTTTATTTTGTATTAAATTACTTAGTTCGGAGTTCATTCGTATACGACATTTGTCATTCCTTTTTTCTAATTGGGCAAAAAATTCTCCGTAAGATTTTCCTTTCGAAGATTAATAGTTCTTATTTAATGTGGATACTATTACACTTAAAAAAGTTCAATTTGTTTTAAATACAAACGTTGAATTTTAAACCAAATGGTAAAATCTACTCCTGAATTTAGTAAACTGAAGAATAAACTAGTTTCTCTATTATAGGCCTGAACGTAAAATAAATGTCGGTAGGTCGAAGAAGAGATGGATCTAATTTTCTTATTAAAATTTGTAAGATCAGTAAGAGCCTTGCAGGCTTAACCTTTGAAATGTTGACGGTAATAACTTCTTCTTCTTCTTCCTTCCAAGTATTAGACCAAGGCCTGTTACGATCCTATAGAAAATTTTCCCTCCAGCGTTTCATAGGACGGCCCAGTAATCTTCGTCCTCTTAGTATATAATTATAAACAGCTTGGGGATCCGATTTGAACTCATTCTTTCAAGATGGTGTTTCCAATTTAGTTGGTACTGTTTAATATATTCCAAAATTGGCGTAGTCTTCAATTTTTTTAAGATATGGGTGTTTCTTTTCCGATCCCATCTGGTGTAACCCGCTGTTCTGCGCATGAATCTCATTTCACAAGCCGTTATTCTGCTTTCATGTTGTTTTCTTAGTGTCCATGCTTCACTACCATAGGTCAACACTGGTCTAGCCAAAGTGTTATATAAACGTAATCTGGTGTTTTTTTGTACAAGGGATGGTTTCATAACTTGATTAATAATTCCTAAACTTTTATTATAACTAGTAACTTTTTCAGGGATATCCTTTTCATCCCAGATAGAGAGATAATATCCAAGATATTTAAATTGATTAGATCTCTCTAAAATTTTATTCTGGAGACAGATTTTACTTTGTATGGGGTCCTTCCCATGAAATGCCATAATTTTAGTTTGTTAATTGATATTTCCATATTAAATTTGGCACCTATTTTTTGTAAATTATAAATTGATCGTTGCAAATCATTTTCGGAAAGTGCCAGAAGAGCTAAATCGTCTGCAAAAAGAATAGCATCGAGTTTGAGGTTCCTATTGATGGGTATATATCCTCGTTGTATTTTCCTCCATTCATTTATTAATTTATTCATGTATATAATGAAAAGCACCGGTGAAAGTCCACATCCCTGTCTTACTCCAGTGTTGATCTTTTCCCAAGAAGATAATTTGCCATCTTGTTTAACAGAGATTTAATTATCTTTATAGATTTTGAACATATTAGTAATATATTATTGTGGAACGTTATCATCAGCTAAAATTTGTAGTAATATATTTCTGTCTACTTTGTCAAAAGCCTTTATGAAGTCAACGAAGGCGATATGAGTTTCTATATTGAATTCCTTGTGCTTTTCTAATAGTAGTTTTAGAGTAAAAAATCCATCTGTACAATATCTACCCTTTCAGAATCCATTCTGCTCTTCTCCAATTATATTTTCATAAATTTTCCTCAATTTATTCTTATATAACTAACTAATAATAATAACTAGTTATTGTATATTAACAAGGGTTCTCTTAAGATGAATGATTATTACCGCTTCACATATTTATATTAACATAACATAGCACAAGAAAATAAAATGGTTTATGCCATCATAAAGAGCACCAAATTCCTTACTTTCGTATGTCCTATGTTTCATAAACGCCGCCGTATTTTGAACAATTTTAAATGTAATATAATTTTTTTCTTTAGATAAGTTCACACCCATTTTCTGACCATAAAAAATTAATATATGTGCATAATATTATAGAGCGATTCCACGAAAATGTCATACCGATGTGAAAATTTTGAAACTGACGCAGGAATAAATCTGTTGATGCACGGTACCTCGAGATCACAGCGGGGGACTTATCTAATATAATTTCATATTATTTTGTAATATTTGTATAATATTTGCAGCTACAGAATATTGAAGTCTAAATAAAATTCATATATGTCAGTCAGTCACAGAATGTAGTCAGTCAGTCACACAACATATATTAGGTTATAACTCTGGTCTTAATTGTGATTTTTGTTTCGTTTTTTATTGAGAATGTAACTTGAAATGTGTCCTCCAAACGGTATTATGGACAATTGAATTAGGGATTACACTTCAGAGCATGATGCAGATGAACATGTTAAGCTGCATGATGAGTTGACATTTATGTCAGTCAGTCACACATACTTTGATAGATAATAAATAGCACTTTTTTTCTTCAAAAGTTGTATATTTAAGTACAGTCTTAACCACACACTATTCCTCTATCATATCACGTAGATAACACCCCTAATTTCAATGTATTGTAATATTTACGCAACCATTTAGCTGCAAAAGTGTATTGTAAATTTCAGTCAGTCACATGTGGAATTGCTCTATAATAACTGTAGAACGTTTCCACGTATGACTTTTTTATTATTCGATTGGAATTTCATTCTTAATACAATTTTAAAAGAATATTTTTATGCGTGATTACAGGGATTAATTTAAGTAAAAAATCATTTATTTCATGTAAGCACCACCTTTGTAATCGATAGTATCGATTATTAGTAATTTACCCAAGAATAATAAGCGAAATTTAAAACAAAATCAAATTTCTTTAAATTGGGCTTATAAAGCCTAAAAAATGAAAAAAAAAGTAGAAAAAATATGGCGTATGCTATGATCATATATCATTTAATTTATATCAAATGTGTAATTGAGATAATCAATTACTGATACAGTATTGGAGTCTTGTTTCATACGATAGGATATAAATTAAATGAACGTAAAAATACCGCTACTATACTGTTATTTTTTTATTTGGTTTTGTTCATGTATTGTTTATTTGTAATTTGTCCTATATTTCTTTATATATATATATATATATATATATATATATATATATTTCCTCCCTTTGAGAAACTATGTTTCACTAGTTCTTAGTTTAGTTGTTTATTTGGTCTGGGCGGAACTTTACCTCGATATCGTTTATGATAATTTGATGTGTTTGGCTTGAAAAAGTTTTTTATCTTTAATTTAAACTTATTATTTTAATAATCAATTGAATTGGTGTTTACTTGATGAAAATCCATAACTTATTTAACTAAATAAAAAATAAAACTTACAGTTTTATTTGATTTTCATATTTATAAAGATATAATTTAGTTACAGCTGTTTCGGTACACTGTACCTTCTTCAGACATGTTAACAAATTATTATTTTTAGAATGATCTGAGCACCGCGACTGCTAAACTCAGTATATCATATAGACCTATTAATGAAATGAAGTGTACGATTTTATGAGTTGTAGGTTGTCTTCTGGGTCCAGGTTCTTCTCTCATGACTCATACCGCCATTTTTAATTGGGCCCGTGGCCGCGAGGAGGGACTAAAACCCTCTCGTTAATACCTTTCGCCATTTTTATTTTAAGGCTAAGAGTCATGATCCAGCACCCTGGTACCCTTCCCGCAATCACATATTTTTAACACATGTGAACGGTAACCAAACTATTTTATCTAACATGAAATGAGGTGAAGGAATGAGATGACACTGTGGGGAAAGAAGGAGAATGGAGTGCGTTTGTGAAAAAAACGGGAGCACCCCAAGAAAAATGCGAAAAATTCCATACCCCTCTGGAACCGGTTCGAATAGATATTTGTATACATAGACGGCATATTTAATACTAAAATTCTATTTTTGATTGTCACGTATTATTTAATTATAATTATGGGTGTAGAAGAGGAGCCGGACATCATAGACATTATAGAAAAGAAAAGATTACAGTGGTATGGCCATGTCAAAAGAATGCCAGAGTAAATATTACCTAAAATTTTTATGGAATGGATCCCAATGGAAAGGAGGAAGATAGAAAGACCGAAGAAAACTTGGATAGAAGGCGTACAAGCAGCTATGAATATCAGAAGACTGGAGGAAGATCAGTGGATGGACAGAGAGGAATGATGTTTGGTTTCCGGAAGACGGCGGCAGCTGCCTTAATTCCGGATGATGATTATGATACATTATAACGGGCTTCCAATATAAACCCGGACCGGCCTCACGGGGTTTCACCCGTCAGGCAGCGCTCTCTTCTCGTCCGCATTTCACTCTGCCAGCCGCTCGTCCTTGAACTAGTCAGTTTACTATCGTTCGACAAGATGAGACGTCAGCTGACATTAGAGCAGCGCATTTATGTGTGTAAATGTTATTATAAATACGAATCAGCTAGTCGCGTTCGCGAGGAATTTATTCGGAACTTCCCTGGATAATTACCTCCTTCCAGATCGACAATCCACGATCTTGTGACTAAATTTGAGACCACTGGTTCAGTACAAAATAAGAAACACGCGCGAAGGCGTACGGTTCTCACCGAAGAAAAATTAGACGAAATTGGCGAAAATTTTGAACGTTCACCACAAAAATCATTACCGAAATTAGCACAAGAAAGTTGGGATTTCAGTATCTTCTGCACATACAGCAACAAAATTGTTAAAACTCAAACCTTACAAGTGTACACGTGTTCATTGTCTAAACCAAGGCGATCCCATAGCACGTGTGCGGGAGGACAACATTTCCAGCATTTTCTATAAGGTAAGAAACAGTTCAAGGACGGGTGGCATGCAGGGTGAATTGCGGGAGGAAGAGACAGCACTGCGTGCCGGGTGAAACTCCGTGAGGCCGGTCCGGTTTTATATTGGAAGCCCGTTATATATATATATATATATATATATATAGGCCTATGTATACTGAAGTTTTATATTTCGTGATTACATATTGTTTAATTATAGTTTGGTTAATTTTATTTTACGTATAAGTAAAGTAAAGTAATGCCACTACAGGCCTCAGGAGGCCCTTGGGGTAGTAGGAGGTTAAGGCTCCCACTATTTCTGAACAATCGGCACTTGATGTCAGCCGGGTTGTCAGCCCTGCGTGACGGCCGCCTTTACCCCCAGAACAAGCATCTGGTACTCATTTCCGTTAGAGGCTGAGTCGACCCCAGGGCCATAGTGCCGCCAGAAGGTTTGGGTCAGTTTAAAAATCCTGACCACCGGGACTTGAACCCTCGACCTTTCGGCTTGTAGCTCAGTGCCTTAACCACTACGCTACGGCGTGCTTACGTATATTTGAGTTAATTATGTTAAACGTTTTTTTAATATAGGTCAGCTCAAATTCTATATTTTGTGAAATATTCTCTCTCATTCGGCGAGGCCCTCTATCCTTGTGTCATCAAACGTGTGTACGGCCTATGGGATGAACCGGTATAATTGGAGGGCTCTTTTGATTGTAAAAATAAAGTAATATGTTCTAGTAAACAAGTCATTGCCGACAGCGGCGTTTTAAGTTATTTGAGGGTGTCTGAAGTAATATAAATAACTTAAGCTAATTGCCTAGACATGTGTTACGTATTTTGGAGGACACTTTTTATTGCGGGTTTAGACTTACGCAAATCCCCAAGGTTGATACGGTTAGGAGGGATGAAAGATTCGTTTATTGCTTTTAAGAAACTTCAAACTAAAAAAAAATAATGTAGCCTCCAAAAACATAGCGAGCAGCTAGAGAGATTATTGACATCGAATAACTGGGAAATAAGATAGTCATGTAAAAGGCCACGCCCTAAATCTAGTAGGCCTATATCGACTTGAACATGTAGCCTATAACACGTGTGTCAAAAGATTTATTTTATCCAATGAAAATTTTGTATAAAAATTGTAATGGCGACTGAAAAATAAGTAAAATCCACGACTTTCTTAAATATTTAATATAAAATCAAGTAAGTGGAGCGAGTGCTCCCCGATAGTCAAAGGAAGTAGAGACGAGTGCTCCCATATAGTCGAGAGTAAGTAGGGCGAGTGCTCCCATTAGGAGAACGTACAATAGAAAGACCCGCAATAAGCATTATTAAAATTGAATCGTGGATTTGGCTGTTCCGTAGCCAAGTTATAAGGGAAAAGTGTATAATTTACTATTGAGGGAAAAGAAAATTAATAAAATCCTTCTGTCACGTCACCTAAAATTTGTTTGATCACTATTTTCCTAAAATTGTCCTTATCTATCACCGGTTAAAGTCATAAGTTCAGCCCGACCTTGAAGAATCTCTCAACAATTCCCGGTACAGTGATCCATACCTAAAACCCCTCTCCCGACAGGTCACGTATCTACTGTAAGACCCGGGTAGCGCATGGCACGTAAAAGTACCTAACGTGAGAGATTAAGCTGGGATAATGGAATGGAATGAAATATTCCGATAATATTATTATTTTATAGTATTCCTTGGTAATATTATATTTGACAGTGCAGTTCTGAATTAACAAATACCACGGAAATTAGAGTATTTAATAATTTTGTTCATCTTTGACACGTATCAGTTTCATCCATCTGCGAATAGCTACTACTGACATTAGTGTTGAAAGTGTGTTAGAAATAAATTGTATTTAATAAAATGTCTACAGATTTCATTCCCCATCGCGCCACATGTCGTGCCTATCGCACTCTGTGACTTAACCGTTTTTATTGGATACCCGGCGTGCGCTCACTACTCCTAAATAAATGTTAATGTAATAAATTGAGTTGGTGTTTACTTGATGAAAATCCATATTTATTAATTAAATAAAAATAAAACGTAGTTTTATTTGATTTTCATATTTATTATATAATTCAGTGACAGCTGTTTCGGTACACTGTACCTTCTTCAGACATGTTAACAAATTATGAATTGTGTTCCAACTGATCTAAGCAACAATACAACAATATTTATTTAAATTTGAAAATAAATATTATTGTATTGGCGCCGTAGCCGAGCGGTTAAGGTAGGAAGCCTTGGCGCAGAGCTACGGGACTTGCGCTGGTTCGAGTCTCCATGGGGGAAGACATTTTCTCATGGTATTTCGGCCAGTATGGGACCGGTGCCCACCCAGCATCGTGAGGCAATTGGGTAGCTACAATAAATAGCGGCTCCAGGTTGAGGAAACCAGCTATAACGGCTGGGGGACTCGACACGCTAACCACATGTCACCCCTACACTGGCTGTTGATCATCTACCTCTGTGATTGACACATGTGGATGTGAGGCCAGCAGCCGGCTGGTAGGCTAAGGGCCTTGTAGGCCTGTCGCGCCAGGAGTTTTTTATTGTTGCTTAGATCAGTTGGAACACAATTCATAATTTGTTAACATGTCTGAAGAAGGTACAGTGTACCGAAACAGCTGTCACTGAATTATATAATTATATGAAAATCAAATAAAACTACGTTTTATTTTTATTTAATTAATAAATGTTAATGTATTTTTACCACCAGCCTTGAGTTGTTATGCTTGCCCGGCAATCAGCTTATCCCGATCTTCTTGGTATCAATGAAAGACGAAAATGGTTATTGTGAGTTATCCGTAGAAGATAAACATATGCTGTCGAGGACTGTTTTGTAGAGTTTTTTGAGATATTCAATTCCGTGTATAATACTTTGGTCTATTAGTTATGGTTTAGGCAGCGTAAGCCATTTAAGCGTCAAAATGGGAACTTTATTTCACGTTTTTCACTACAAAGGGTGATTTTAGGGGAGAAGTGGTTGAATATTACAACTCTCGTATAGCCTATGTTCATCCCCGGAATCACCTGAACATGTTTCAAAAAGCCCCATCACAATCGGATGAACGGTAGAGCACGCTTGCCCGGGAATCTACTTATCCCGATCTTCTTGGAATCAATGAAAGACTTAAATGGTTATTGTGAGTTACCGTAAAATATAAACATATGCTGTCGGGGACTTTTCTTGTAGAGGTTTTTGAGATATTCAATTCTACATACATTATTTTGGTGTATTTCTTATGGTTTAGGCAGCGTAAGCCATTTAAACGTCAAAATAGGGGCATCATTTCACATTTTTCACTTCAAAGACGGATTTTTAGGGGTGAAGGGGTTGAGTATTACAACTCTCGTTTAGCCTATATTCATCCCGGGAATCGCCTGAGCATTTTTCAAAAACCCCATCAAAATCGGATCAACGGTATGGCCGTGCATAGAATACAAACAAACAAACATTCATTTTTTATATATTTATTAAACACATTGTGTACACTAATATTATATACATGGTTTTACCATTTTGCTATTAATTCGTGAATTGTTTTAGTTCTGTTTTCGCACTTCACTGAGTGATACTTTGGGCACGGTTTGCTACAGAGTTTACAGATGCAGGCCTCCTCGGGTTCATGGTAACTTTGTTTATGACATATCTTCCCATGGAAGCCGTGAGCGGCGAAGCGTGTGAAGTGGCGAAGTCAAAATTTTGGTCCTTTCCATTCGTCTGTGTTTAACGCTTCCGTTTCTGTGATTTCGTTCGGAATCTCTCTGGCTTTTCTCTGTCTCTCTTCGATTGCTGTTTTGTAAGCCTGCGTTTCTGGTAGATCGAAGTGTTTTCGGATGTCTTCTATGAAGTAGGACTCCTTTGCTATTATGTAGGCATACCTATGTCTTGTGAATTTTGAAATTGAAAGACCCCGCTTTAGGAATCTCATTCATTTTTATATATTAGATAATAGAAACACATTAAGTCTCGTAGACTACAATGGGAAGGATATGTGGCACGATGAGGAGTATGGAAGTTTCTTTTAGGAAAACCAGAGGGAAACACTCAGTTGGTAAACCAAGAATAAAATGTGAGAATAACTTTAACAATGATGTGAGGGAAGTATATTTTACAGGGGATGATTGGAAAACATTAGAATAGGGATGTGTATAATTAATTAATAAGTGTAAAGCACAAAATATGCATGATTAGTAAATAGTTTATCTTGCTCATTTATCACTCAGTTGGGTCAGGGATGATTGTCTGTTCTCGCACCATATGGCGTGGTATCTGTCACACTTTTTCCCGCACCACTCGCACTTACACTCGTTCGTCGGTTGGTGATATGTCTTGGTCTTACACACTTTGAAGTGGGAACCGTGCGTCGCTAGTCTTGTCACAGCGTGTCGAAGGTCATACAGGGGTTCCATCCAGTCTTTGTGTACCATCGCGTCTATTCAACGCTTGCCTACTCCAGGGCACTATACCAGAATCGTGGAGAAAGGCGACAGTAAAAATGCTGTACAAAGGGAACGGAGACAGCGGCGACCCGAACTCGTATAGAGGGATTGCCCTGGAGTCAGTAGTACTAAAGCTACTCAACAGACTACTATGTGACCGCATCACAAAGGCAGTAGAATCGCAAATACCAGAACAACAACTCGGCTTCCGGAAGGGAAGATCAGCTATACAGGCGATCGGTTGCTTGCAAAGAGATATAGGGGAAGCCCTGATGAGACCGGGTGGAAAATTGTATGCCGCCTTCCTGGATTATTCTAAGGCATTCGACAATGTAAACAGACAGACCTAAATCGCCAAATTAGAAGACATGCTACGAAGAAACAACCACGAATTGAAACTCGTCAGAAATCTACTAAGCAACTGCATCGAAATATCGGATGTGTATAGAGCTTATGTGTGCGTGGCCATGTACCTACGGTTTCGATAGTATCAGTGAGTTGTAGTTAGTTAGTTAGTCATAGAGAAATAATATTATGACGTGATGCGAGATTTTAGAAGTGCCTGAAAGATATGCACTCGCCGGGAATCACGGGAGAAGTGATCCAGCCGCAGTTTTCTAGCATAACATCACAATGATGTGTGCCTGTACAATACGTTTGTGAAAATTACTTATAAATTATTCTTATTATTCTTATTGTTATTCTTTATTTATTTATACACATATTTTCAATGTTTACATATATATATCTGTGCCTAAAGTTTTATTTTTCTTCTCCACTCGTCCCTATCCATCAACTCCATGTCCTCTAGTCCTCTTGTACTCATTCCAGTTCTTATTTCCTACATCTAAGAGTTTCGAGGCCTTCCTTTCCTCCTTCTTCCAAGACCTCGAAACTCTTGGATGCAAGAAATAAGAACTGGAATGAGAACAAGAGTACTGGAGGACATGGAGAGAATGGATAGAGATGACTGGAGATGGAAAATAAAACAGAAAGATGTGTATACATTGAAAATCTGTATGTAAATAAATTATTATTATTATTATTATAAGAAACAAATAAACTATTTTTAATAAAATAATCAGAAGCATTATTACCTATGGAGCTGATGTGTGGGCTTTAAATGCACAAATGAAAAAAAAAATTGCTCGCCACTGAAATGGACTACTGGAGACGTGCTGCAAGAATATCCAGGAAGGATAAAATCAGAAATTCATATATAAAAGAAAAATGCAGGTACAATATTAGATTTTATAAAGAAGAAACAATTAAATTGGTACGGACACATTAGAAGAATGGAAGAAGGAAAACTACCTAAGATAATCATGGATTGGGAACCACAGGGAGGGAAAAAGAAGGGTAGACCCAATATTACGTGGATTCAGGGAATCAATGAAGCTAAGAGGGAATGGAAAATAGAAGAAGATATATGGATGAACAGACAGGAATGGAAAAATGTGTTGAAACAAATGTGTAGTTAACTGTGAACATGGGTACCGGAAAAATGTATATTCAATGTAAAAGCCGGAATAATAAAAATTATTATTATTATTATTTATTCTGGATATCGTATGAGAGTCTGTCAAATTTGTTGTAGAGCATTCTGATGTGATGTAGTAGAGACTGGCATAGCTTGGAATAAGACCATAGTCTCAAGTGAGTGGAAGCATTATTAGATTCATTTGTAAAATATATTGTCATATCTTTTCAGAGTCTCTAACTAAAATGAATGCAGTGCATGGCTGCTTAATAGATATAAAGCAGTATTTTACATTATAAAAAGAAGAAATAGTTTCAAATATCTTAAGTTTCAATTTATCATGTACTAAAATTGAAGATATAGTGATACAATAAATACATTTAATATAATGTGTGACACTATTAAAGAACTCTTAAAATACAAGGAAATAAACAAAAATAAAAAATTTTATAAAGTAATGGCTGTTCTGTATTCATGTATGGATCAGAACGTTGGACGATCACTAAAAGACAAGAACAAAGATTAGAAGCAATTCAGATGACATTTTTAAGAAATATAGCAGGATATATTCTGCTGGATAAGAAATGAAATAAATATATAAGAAAAAACTAAATATTTTTATACTTACAGATAGAATAGTGAAATATAGGAATGCCTGGAAGAAACATGTTGATAGAATGCCAGAAGAAAGATTTAAAAATTTTTTACTGAATTATAAACTACACGGAAGGACGCCCACACAGAAGATGGTCTGAAAAATTTTAATAATTTTAGCTTTCATGAAACCGGAATAAGCCAACAGGCTTAATCCTTTGGATGATGATGATGAAGAAGAAGAAGAATCACAAGTACGTCTTTGAGTATATTAAATTTAAGAAAATATATAGAGTATTAAATAATCATCATCATCATCACTCCAGGGATTAGGCAATTGCCCGTTCCGACTTCATAATGCATCAGCCCAACGTCTTCTAGGTCTTCCAACATCACGTCTTCCTCTTGCTTGATAATTTCTTGCTAACAATGGATATCTCTCCTTACTCATTCCAACCATGTGATCAATCCATTTCTGTCTGTAATTCGTGACTTTATCCAATAAAGGCTGTACTTTCAATTCTTCTCTTATATCCTCATTTCTTAATCTATAAAGTCTTGTACATCCTTTTACTTGTCTTAGGAAGCTTCATAGAGTATTAAATATTACTCAAAATAAAATTTGGTTAGGACTTTTTTATTTTAAATATTGTGATATTTCAGCATAAAATGTTTGAGACGGAACGATTTGACTCAAGACTACAATGTTTCAAATGCGAACTTGGGAGATATCGGGTTCAGATCTGATGGCTGTCAAACCTATTAAAAGAGGTTTCTTTTTATAATTTTTATTTTGTGTTGAAATTTAATTTTAACAAGCAATTAATAAATTTAGAGTGGCATTACATTATTGTTAAAAATTAATATTAATATAGAGTAGAGTTTTTTTTTTTTTTTTTTACTTGAGGAATTCCTGTAACCGGACACATGCTGAAAACAACTTTATTCGTTGGCGATCATATTTTTTAAAGAAACGAAATATGGTCCAAGAGAAACGCAATTAATCTGTAAGATATAATGGAGATATCGACAACACAAACGAAATCTATGGCCTTCGTAGGAAAAATCATGATCGGTGTAAGTTATTAACGAAGAAATAATAGAATAAAAGTCGCAAGTTTAAATTATTTATACTTCAAGTTTTATGATACAGTAAAAATGGGGACCTGATTATATAATTAAACAAATTAAGGCAAATGAATGGATCAATATGGAGAACAATAAAGAATAAGACTTTAAAAGAAGCGCTAATTATACAATATAATGACACTATACTAATATCAACATCCATCCATCCATAGTAGTTCTGCCCGAGGGCGCAGGTCTTTCACTGCAATCATAGCATTTTCATGCTATGCTTTGCAGCTTTACTAGGGAATTGTAGGTGTGGTAGCCTCCCGTTGCTTTCCACATCTATGAAGGATGATGATGGCCATATGATTTCGGGGACCGTTTTGGGCCTTAAAGTTTTCCTGACATTTGTCTTACAGGTGAGGAAAAACCCCGATAAAATCCTCACCCAAAACAACTGCCCCGACCGGAATCGAACCGGGGCCCGCTGCGTGACAAGGCAGCACGGTACCTCGAGACCACAGCGGTGGACAGTATCAACATATGGTAGTTAAAACTGGACATTATAACAGATAAATGAATATAATTTTTCTTCTGGACATTTCTGGTATTCTCTCCTGGCATTGACGTATTGTAACCCGCTTCTGAGGTTGGGGCGCCTGGAAGACGGGGTTATGCTACTGCGATGATATGATGGGCAATGGTAATAATGAGGCCCTAATCCTAAACTTAATCCAATGACTTGAATAAATAATGATGATAGCGATGGCCAGATGAATGTATAAATGGCACAAAGAGTAGGGTGCGTGTAGGCAAACAGTTTTCAGACACGTTTGAAATCCAGAATGGGTTGAAGCAAGGAGATGCACCATCTCCTCCACTATTTAGTTTTGTACTAGAGCATGCCATTAAATCTTTAGAGAATGAGGAAGGGCTTACAACTGAATGGTATTAATAAGCTGTTAGTTTATGCTGATGATGTGGTACTACTGGCCGATAGCGAGGATATACTAAAGGCCAACACGCACACACTATTGAGTAACACTAAGAAATTAGGACTGGAAGTAAATATCAGTAAAACTAAATATATGGTCACATAGAAATTCATTATATAATGGAAATGGACAGCTAATGACAAATGAGAGAAATTTTGAGGAAGTGGCTGAATTCAAATACCTAGGAACAATAATCACAAATAGGAATGAGATGCACAAAGAAATTAAACATAGGCTCAATTCTGGAAATGCGTGCTATTATGCATTGCAGAGACTTTTGATGTCCCAACTCCTTTCAAAAATCGTTAAGCTGAAAATATATAAAACTATTATTCTACCAATTATATTATATGGGTGCGAAACATGGACTCTTACTTTAAGGGAGGAAAGGAGATTACGAGTATTTGAGAATAAAGTACTTTGGAAAATTTTTGGACCAAAGAGAGATGAACAGACAGGTGAATGGAGAAGACTACATAACAATGAACTACATGGTCTTTATAGGAAGCCAGATATAATAAGAACAGTTAAGTCTCGTAGATTGCGATGGGCAGGACATGTTGCGCGTATGGGGAATGAAAGACGTGCATGGGAACTTCTTGTAGAAAAGCCAGAAGGAAAACGCCCAGTTGGTAGACCAAGAATGAGGTGGGAGAACAACATTAACTATGATTTGAGGGAAGTAGATTATACAGGGAATGATTGGAAAGCATTGGCTGAGGATAGGGATATCTGGATAGCTTATGTCCGCGCTGCCATGAACCTACGGGTTCGATAGCGCCAGTGAGTAAGTAAGATGGTCAGATGATGATCGGGAACTGTATTAGCCTTAAAGTTTCCTGACTTGTCTTACAGGCGAGGAAAAATTCGAAAAAAGCCTCACTCAGGAGACTTGTACAGACCAGAGTCGAAACCCGAGAAGGCAGCACGCTATCTCTAGACCACAGCGATGGACGCATACACTTATATTTATTTTCACACCAATTAAAACAAAGCTTGAATAATATAATTATTCACAATACATTTTAGATTGAACAATAACTCAAGTATTAATAACTTACTTTTCGCCGATGATTTAGTCTTACTACACCATGATGAAGATCTGTTACAATTGGCTGCTTACAAGCTAAATGCAATATGTAGCGATTATAATTTTAAAATTTCAATAAGTAAAACAAAAGTAATGGCATTTTGTGGAAGAAATACTCTGCGTGCAAAAATAGTAATTAGAGACGAAATTATTGAACAAGTATCCCACTTTAAATATTTAGGGTGTGGTGTGACATCAGCTATGGGTATGATAAAGATATTGAACACAAAACACATCAGTTTCAAGCTATTTGTGGTACAATAAATAGAACATTGAATAATAAAGCCCATAAACAAACAAAATTAAAATTTTATAAAACAATGGCTGTCCATGTCCTTTTATATGGGAGTGAATCTTGGATTACCACTACCAAACAAGAAAGTAAAATCCAAGCAGCCGAGATGAATTTTTTAAGAAGAGTAAAAGGCTGCACTAGAATGGACCAGATAAGAAACGAGGATATCCGTGAAGAACTGCAGATCTACTCCATAAAAGAAAAGATATTTAACAACAAGATACAGTGGAAAGAACATGTAGAAAGAATGGAAGAAAGTAGATTACCAAATAAAAATCTTCCATTATTTTCCAAGAGGAAGAAGAGATGTCGGACGTCCTCGGAAGAGATGGTCTTAGATCTATTAGTGAAGACGGAACAGGCAACTCTTGCCTAAACCAGAAAGTGAAGAAGAAGAAGAAGAATTTTTTTCGGGAAAAAAAGTAGCTTAAATCCCTTTGCTCCTAACAGCCTCAATTAAAATTAACCTCCCCAGGTATGGAATTGTAATCTGATAGTCAGAGACCAGACATGCTAATGCTTGAGAAAATGCGGCGTTTTACTCTTTATAGTTTGAAGAAGAAAATTACCCTGAAACTGAGCGAATAATAATAAATATACCCTGCTGTGGGAGTCAGAATTTAGTATTTATTTTTTGTACGTTGGCTATTGCAGTGTTGGTAGAAACCTCGGGGATATTCCAAGTTATTTAGTTGAGGGTACTTTATTAACAGGTCTCACATTTATTCCCGCTCTCTAGAGGATTTGTTTCATTTTGCGAAACACTCGCAAAGCCGATAATAACTCTTCCCTATGATACCAGCTGCGTCCACAAATATCTAATACTGAAGCAATTATTTACAGTTGATATTTATGATCCAGTTAGGATTCTTACACATACTTTAGCTCAATTTGTTTATCAGATATTTATAGTGTGGTTTGATATTGAAAATTGTACGTGCAGAATGTTATATTTTCGTTTTTAATTTAGTGTATTGTTGTAAAATAAATAACACAAAATATTAATTACTATAGTGCATTGTTGTTTATGGCATTCACACATGAAATACTATATTATAATGTAAGGTTATGAATTGGTTTTTACAGAAGCGAGGAAATTATTAAAAACCTCGCTCTTGCTCGGTTTTTAATTTCCCAGATTCTGTAAAACACTTCATAATCGTGTGTTGTATATATATATATATATATTATATATTTTGCATGACGGTGTTTTAAAATCGATACTAGTAAAATTCATGGTGATTTTCCGTTGAGGTATTAGTTCACAGTAATATAATGTACGGTTAAAAACTATAATATAGTTACCTTGTACACAATCCTCTGTACAAAATTCTCACAACCAAGTCAGTGCTTCAACAAGGGTCAACAAGAACGGACCTAATGCATTCTGCTGATGATGGGACTAGTCCCGAAAGGTGTACAGAGTTTTAAAAGAACTTAAGTTGAGGAGACGGACCTACAAGGTAACTATATTATAGTTTTTAACCGTACATTATATTTTAAAAACAATAAATCGCAATAGAATAATATCTTCGTTGGAAATATTTGTGTTCATTATAAATAACTGACTGACTTTACAGTCTGGCCAATGTATATATGTTAAATTCAGAAAATAATCTAATTGAGACTACAGCAGGCCGTGACACTAATTAGGGACAAAATGGTGGCAAGTATGAATTATGGTAATCAAAATGACGAAATGGAAGAAGCGTGGGAAGTTGGGCGTCAGAGATATCTAAATTAACGTAGGTCAATGAAGAAAAATACATTTCATTGGAGTAGATCGACTGTATTTTGTTAAGTCAACTTTCAATATCGTTTCAAATAAAATTTTTAATTTAAAATGCAGTAATTTGTTTCGTCTAAAGTATTTTTACACTACCGTCTGGATATATTTTTGTTGATACATTGCACGTAGTATACATAAAGGGCAGTGTTTTACTTCCCGCCCTAGGTAGGTAATTTCTAATAATACAGTATAGTTATCTAGTTATTTATAGGTTGCCAACCCCAACATTTAGGAAATTCAACTTTCAATCTTGGCTGCCATTCCTGTTAGTAAGACAGAACGCACTATCGTGCAAAATCAAGTTATTACACGCTTTATATTAGCTTGACCTGTATCTATCTATGTAACGGAATCTTTCAACGCGATTTTCACCCACTTAAAATCATTGGATAGACTTGAAACTTTGTATATTTGTAGAGGACTCGTGACAATACAGTAATTTAATACTTATTTTCTAAACTCCTGGCCATAATCATCAGAAAATAGTGTTTTTGTATCAATGTAACGGAATCTTTCAACGCGATTTTCACCCACTTAGAAACATTGTATCGACTTGAAACTTTGTATACTTGTAGAGGACCCGTGACAATACAATAATTTCATATTTAGTTTCTAAAATCCTGACCATAATCATCAGAAAAAAAAAGTGTTTTTGTATCAATGTAACGGAATCTTTCAACGCGATTTTCACCCACTTAGAAACATTGGATCGACTTGAAACTTTGGATACTTGTAGAGGACCCGTGACAATACAATAATTTCATATGTTAGTTTCTAAAATCCTGACCATAATCATCAGAAAAAAAAAAGTGTTTTGTATCAATGTAACGGAATCTTTCAACGCGATATTCACCCACTTAGAAACATTGTATCGACTTGAAACTTTGGATACTTGTAGAGGACCCGTGACAAAACAATAATTTCATATTTAGTTTCTAAAATCCTGACCATAATCATCAGAAAATAAAAAAAAAGTGTTTTTGTATCAATGTAACGGAATCTTTCAACGCGATTTTCACCCACTTAGAAACATTGTATCGACTTGAAACTTTGTATACTTGTAGAGGACCCGTGACAATACAATAATTTCATATTTATTTTCTAAAATCCTGGCCATAATCATCAGCAAATAAAAAAAAAGGGTTTTTGTATCAATGTAACGGAATCTTTCAACGCCATTTTCACCCACTTAGAAATATTGGATAGCCTTGAAACTTTGTATACGTGTAAAGGACCCGTGACAATACAACAACTTCATATTTTATTTCTAAAATCCTGGCCAGAATCATCCGTAAATCAAAAGAATGAAAACTGCTATAATAGGTTGCTGACTTGTCGAGTTTTTAGTCAATCGTTGTAAGAGCCCAGTTGGTAGAGCAGTGAACTCTTAGTGGTATATAATTTCAGTAATCCATACGTCGCTGGTTCAAATCCGGCTGGGAGGGTTTTTTTATAGAAGAGTATTACTTTTAGCTCACACTACAATAGTATCAAATTTAAAGATATTTACATTCCTATCTTATTCTGTAAAACATTAAAACTAAAAAATAAAAAATAAATAATAGTTTTAAAAAACTAAAAGAACACGCTTTATTAGAAAACTAAAAAATGAAAAATAATTTTAATTTCCAATACGCTTGGGATAAAATTAAAGTGGTCAATAAAAAAATCATCTCCAACACATAGAATAAAAGTAGAGTTATCAACAAAAAGAAAATAATTTTACCATCAAAAGCGTGGGGTGCTTTTTATGATTTTTACATTTTCTTCTTAGAGAGCTTACTTTTACCAATATCTGTTTATTATCAAATATATTAATTGATATAGAGCACCCCACGCTTTTGATGGTAAAATTATTTTCTTTTTGTTGATAACTCTAGTTTTATTCTATATGTGTTGGAGATGATTTTTTTATTGACCACTTTAATTTTATCCCAAGCGTATTGGAAATTAAAATTATTTTTCATTTTTTAGTTTTCTAATAAAGCGTGTTCTTTTAGTTTTTTAAAACTATTATTTATTTTTCGCATACCTTTGTATAATGATTACGGTAAATCAATTTTGTAATGGATGAGGTCAACATTGAGCATCATCATCATCGATGCAAGTATTAGGCCGTGTGACCTGTTACGGTCTCAAAGAGGAATTTTCCATCCAGTGCGATCTTTTGCCTTGGGGGCAGTAGCGAAGTATGGCTTTTGGAATTCTATGAGACGGCGTTCGTTGAAGATGGGCTTTCCAATTGTTCTGGTAGTTTTGTATATGGTGAAGAATGGGTTCTACATCCAACTCTTCCATAATTTCCTCATTTCTTTTATGGTCACACTTTGTGTAGTCTGCTGTACGGCGCATAAATCGCATCTCATTTGCTGTTATTCGGCTTTAATCTCTTCTTTGTATTGTCCATGCTTCACTACCATATCTTTATACTGGTCTTGCGAGAACCTTATAAAGCCGTAATCTTGTGTTCTTCTGTACTAAAGATGGTTTCATTATACTGTTAATTATCCCCGTTGTTTTTGTAAAATTTGTGATTTTCTTTGATATATCAGTTTCATCTTATAATGTTAAATTATAACCCAAATAATTAAATTCGTTTACTCGTTCTGAAATTATATCATCTAAAACAATTTTGCTAGGTATAGGGTATTTCCCACAAAAGGCCATCACTTTAGTTTTCTTTGTATTGATTTCCATATTGTACCTTTTTGCAATTATATTAACATTGTGTATAGAATACTGTAAATCTGTTTCTGTTGGAGCTATTAATACCAAATCATCTGCAAAGAGTCAATTTTATGGTTTCTATTAATTTGGATATAACAGTGTCTCATCTGTCGCCAATCTTGGAGTATTCTCTCCATGTATATGATAAAGAGCAAGGGCGAGAGGCCACATCCTTGTCTTACACCCCTGTTAATTTCGGTCCATTCTGTTTGTGTGTTATTGATTCTAACTGAAATCAAATTTGTTTTATAGATATTGTATAAATTTAAAATATGATGTTGTGGTAGATTGTCCTATGAAATGTATTTGGGTTTGAGGAGAGACAGTAATGGATTTATGTAAAATTATACAACCCTAATAGTTGAACTCTATATGAGGTGGATATGGACGTATGGCGTAATAAATATGGATTTTAAAATGGGAGTTGTGTGTTCAGGACTATTATATGTACTAGCTGAGGAATGGCCTCTGTCCTGGGTAAGCAATGCGGACCTTGCGTCTATTGAATACACGCCACTGAGGACATTATATCACTCCATGTCATAAACTATCTTCACTTCTCGCAACTGGAAACCCCTACAATACCACAAAAAATCAGGGGCTGCCGGACGTTGGCATATTTTAAAAGAATCTAAATTGTATTTATATTTGCTCTAACCTTGGCTTCATCAATACCCAGTGTAAGATACATATATCAATTGGTGTTCCTCGTATACTTTATCATATTTATACTACCCGGGCTTCCAATATAAACCCGGACCGGCCTCACGGGGTTTCACCCGTCAGGCAGCGCTCTCTCCTCGTCGGCATTTCACTCTGCCAGCCGCTCGTCCTTGAACTAGTCAGTTTACTATCGTTCGACAAGATGAGACGTCAGCTGACATTAGAGCAGCGCATTTATGTGTGTAAATGTTATTATAAATACGAATCAGCTAGTCGCGTTCGCGAGGAATTTATTCGGAACTTCCCTGGACAATTACCTCCTTCCAGATCGACAATCCACGATCTTGTGACTAAATTTGAAACCACTGGTTCAGTACAAAATAAGAAACACACGCGAAGGCGTACGGTTCTCACCGAAGAAAAATTAGACGAAATTGGCGAAAATTTGGAACGTTCACCACAAAAATCATTACCGAAATTAGCACAACAAGTTGGGATTTCAGTATCTGTTGCACATACAGCAACAAAATTGTTAAAACTCAAACCTTACAAGTGTACACATGTTCATTGTCTAAACCAAGGTGATCCCATAGCACGTGTGCGTTATTGTGAGTGGTTTTTTTCATCAGTGACTGAAGGGTTAATCGACCCTCAGCTTTTGTTCTTTACAGACGAATTATGGTTCCACCTAAATGGTCGTGTGAACACTCACAATGCTCGCTATTGGTGTTCTGAAAATCCAAATCGAATACAGGAAACGCCTCTTCATGATCAGAAAATTGGAGTTTGGTGTGCGATTAGCGCAAAGCACATAATCGGTCCGATTTTCTACGAGAAGACTGTAACTGCAGAGAGGTATCGAAATGACATTTTGACCCCATTTTTTCTTGAACTGACTGAAGAAGAGAAATCATATGGGTGGTTCCAACAAGATTCTGCTACTGCTCATACAGCAGAGGAGTCCAATGAATAAAATTAGGGAAGTGTTTGAAGATAGAGTGATTAATGCTGTGGTGTATGGTCCCCTCGCTCCCCAGATCTAACAGTGTGTGATTTTTATTTGTGGGGTAGCCTGAAAGACAAAGTGTAGAAAACAAATCCGCACACATTGGAAGAACTGAAGAACAACATAAGAAATGAAATCAGAAACTTGATAGTGCCCGAACTACAGCGTGTCAATCTAAATGTGTTTACTTGGTATAATGCCTGTTTAACTGCGGGAGGACAATATTTCAAGCATTTTCTATAAGGTAAGAAACAGTTCAAGGACGGGTGACAGGCAGGGTGAATTGCGGGAGGAAGAGACAGGAAGACACACTGCATGCCGGGTGATGAAACTCCGTGAGGCCGGTCCGGTTTTATATTGGAAGCCCGTTATAATTCTTATCATTAATATTATTGTTGTTATTATCATCGTATGAAATATTCCTTGTACATAGAATTTATTTTGCAACATGCAATATATATTTAACTCTTTATAATTACTATAGTATATATGTATATTATATATATATATATATATATATATATATATATATATATATGTGTGTGTATGTAATTTATGCTGGTTGAGTAGAAGAGAAGGTCTTATGGCCTTAACTCTGCCAGGATAAATAAAACATTGTTATTATTATATGATTATAATAATAATAAGAATAAGAATAATAAGAATAATTATTAATATTATTATTATTATTTATTACTATTATTATTAATTTCATAGAAAAAATTAAATACTACATAGAATACTTGCATAGTTATCTAGGCTGCACTTGAGTCCCTACAGAGCAGTCAGATGAATTTCGGCACTTCCAGTGGGAGAAGAGTAAAAAAAATCCTCACTATGTTTGCTCAGCCCCGAGGGAGCAAGTTGAAAACCTACCGCATTGTGCTCCTAAAGTTGCTAGGAATAGACTGTAGTCTACTGCGGTCCTCCATCCAAGAGGAAAAAAAGAAACATTGCGCGCTCCGACTTCTGGTTGAGTTGAAGACGTTTTCTCGAATTCGAATGGGACATATTTTTAAGTCCCAGACATGTGCCCAGTTTCATCCTTTAAGTCCCAGACATGTGCCCAGTTTCATCCTTTAAGTCCCAGACATGTGCCCAGTTTCATCCTTTAAGTCCCAGACATGTGCCCAGTTTCATCCTTTAAGTCCCAGACGTGTGCCCAGTTTCATCCTTTAAGTCCCAGACGTGTGCCCAGTTTCATCCTTTAAGTCCCAGACATGTGCCTAGTTTCATCCTTTAAGTCCCAGACATGTGCCTAGTTTCATCCTTTAAGTCCCAGACATGTGCCCAGTTTCATCCTTTAAGTCCCAGACATGTGCCCAGTTTCATCCTTTAAGTCCCAGACATGTGCCCAGTTTCATCCTTTAAGTCCCAGACATGTGCCCAGTTTCATCCTTTAAGTCCCAGACATGTGCCCAGTTTCATCCTTTAAGTCCCAGACATGTGCCCAGTTTCATCCTTTAAGTCCCAGACATGTGCCCAGTTTCATCCTTTAAGTCCCAGACATGTGCCTAGTTTCATCCTTTAAGTCCCAGACATGTGCCCAGTTTCATCCTTTAAGTCCCAGACATGTGCCCAGTTTCATCCTTTAGTCCCAGACATGTGCCCAGTTTCATCCTTTAAGTCCCAGACATGTGCCCAGTTTCATCCTTTAATTCCCAGACATGTGCCTAGTTTCATCCTTTAAGTCCCAGACATGTGTCCAGTTTCATCCTTTAAGTCCCAGACATGTGCCCCGTTTCATCCTTTAAGTCCCAGACATGTGCCCAGTTTCATCCTTTAAGTCCCAGACATGTGCCCAGTTTCATCCTTTAAGTCCCAGACATGTGCCCAGTTTCATCCTTTAAGTCCCAGACATGTGCCCAGTTTCATCCTTTAAGTCCCAGACATGTGCCCAGTTTCATCCTTTAAGTCCCAGACATGTGCCCAGTTTCATCCTTTAAGTCCCAGACATGTGCCCAGTTTCATCCTTTAAGTCCCAGACATGTGCCCAGTTTCATCCTGATAATATTTTTATCATTAACTATCATACGGTACATAATTAACTATATTACTGTGTTAATATAGCATGTTACATTGAGGAATATTGTTACGTTTTACAGGGAAACTATTTGTCCTTAATAACAAACAAATAATATAATTCGTCCATCATAATAAATTATTAACGTGGTACTCTCATTAACTGTAATAATATTAATAATAGTTAATATTAGCTGTATCTCGTGTTATGTAGTTACCTTTAATTATGGAAACTGTAATTATAATTTGTTTATTGCAATAAAACATGATTAGTATTACATTACTTACTTACTTACTCACTGGCACTATCGAACCCGTAGGTTCATGGCCGCGCGGACATAAGCTCTCCATACATCCCTATCCAGAGCTAATGCTTTCCAATCATTCCCTGTATAATCTACTTCCCTCAAATCATAGTTAATGTTATTCTCCCACCTCATTCTTGGTCTACCAACTGGGCTTTTTCCCTCAGGCTTTCCTACAAGAAGCTTCCATGCACGTCTTTCATTCCCCATACGTGCAACATGTCCTGCCCATCGCAGTCTACGAGACTTAACTGTTCTTATTATATCTGGATTCCTATAAAGACCAAGTAGTTCATTGTTATGTAGTCTTCTCCATTCACTTGTCTGTTCATCTCTCTTTGGTCCAAACATTTTCCTAAGTACTTTATTCTCAAATACTTGTAATCTCCTTTCTTCCTTTAAAGTAAGAGTCCATGTTTCGCACCCATATAATATAACTGGTAGAATAATAGTTTAATATATTTTCAGCTTAACGTTTTTTGAAAGGAGTTGGGACATCAAAAGTCTCTGCAATGCATAATAGCACGCATTTCCAGAATTGAGCCTATGTTTAATTTCTTTGTGCATCTCATTCCTATTTGTGATTATTGTTCCTAGGTATTTGAATTCACCCACTTCCTCAAAATTTCCCTCATTTGTCATTAGCTGTCCCATTTCCATTATATACTGAATTTCTACGTGTGACCATAGTTTTACTGATTTCATTAGATTCAAATAATAGTTTATAAATGTATATTAGTATTATAAACTCAAAGTGTATTTTTATTTCGTACAATTGTTGATTTTAATATCTTTTGGTATTTATTTTTATAATTATCTTTATATGTCTTGAATTTATTTTTATATTACGTAAGAACGTTTATATAACACAGCGACATTTTGTTTTTGTACTCAACATAGTAGAATACCGAACAACAATTATCGAAACCATACACCAAACTCTGTGACAGGAGTACTGGAAATTTAGATTAAAATATACCAGAAAAGGATAAAGTTTTCAATTCTCTAGTAGGCCTAATTCATAAATTATTCTTTGCGTTTGCAATCAAGCAAATATACTTCTATCAGTTCCTTTTGAATACAAACATAGGCTATACTGTTTCATACGTTGGTAGTGTAATTCCGTAAGTAAGGCTTCTCTTTTTGAATATTATTAAGTACAACTAATATCTTCCAATAAAAGTTCGCGAATTCATTTAGAATATAGGCCTCTAAATAATACATATTTAAACCGCACTTGAATCTCTTGAGAACAGATAGAAAAAAATGCTAACGGAAAAGATCGACATAATAATAATAATAATAATAATATAATAATAATAATAATAATATAAATAATAATAATAATAATAATAATAATGCTTTATTTTAGCTGGCGGAGTATGTCACTTACTAGTCACAAGGGAGCAGAAAGACTGTTATAATGGATGTTAAGCTGAAAATATATAAAACTATTATTCTACCAGTTATATTATATGGTTGCGAAACATGGACTCTTACTTTAAGGGAGGAAAGGAGATTACGAGTATTTGAAAATAAAGTACTTAGGAAAATTTTTGGACCAAAGAGAGATGAACAGACAGGTGAATGGAGAAGAGTGCATAACAATGAACTACATGGTCTGTATAGGAAGCCAGATATAATAAGAACAGTTAAGTCTCGTAGACTGCGGTGGGCAGGACATGTTGCCCGTATGGGGAATGAAAGACGTGCATGGAAGCTTCTTGTAGGAAAGCCAGAGGGAAAACGCCCAGTTAGCAGACCAAGAATGAGGTGGGAGAACAACATTAACTATGATTTGAGGGAAGTAGATTATACAGGGAATGATTGGAAAGCATTAGCTCAGGATAGGGATGTATGGAGAGCTTATGTCCGCGCGGCCATGAACCTACGGGTTCGATAGTGCCAGTGAGTAAGTAAGTAATGAGAGAAAAGTCCTGCATTGTGTTCCCCGAGTACAGAGGAAACAGACAATATATATATATATATATATATATATATATATTGTGTGTGTGTGTGTGTGTGTGTGTGTGTGTGTGTGTGTGTGTGTCCGCCGCTGTGGTATCGGGGTAGCGTCGCTGTCTCATATGCAGTTCTCTCGCAGCTGGATCATAGACGGGACAAGTTTTTTAGACTATGTAACTCATGCCACAAATGGGAGTCAATGACCAATCACATTTCAATGATTTTTGATTTACAAGCAATCACAGTCGTGTTTCGCCTAGAATTTACCAACTAAAGTTTATCATAATAAAGAAAGCACTTCCTTTTTTAACATTCTGAATAGGCCATAGCATTATTTTGCAGTAACTGACTGTCTGAGAAATACGGCTACCAGATTGTATATATAGTGCATGAATGTCAAAACGTAGCGCATGCGGGAGTTAATATAAAAAATATTTGTAACAATTGATTATGTCACCAAAAAAAGAAACCACTGTTTGAACTTTCTTAAATGTACTTTTTCCCAGGTAATAACATTCCAGAAAAATATAATTGTCATAGGACATCAGAAATGAATTAATATACAGTTTGATGTGTTTCATTTTTTCTCCACTACAGTGCATTCTTACAATATTTCGTTCCTTTGGCAATAAATAATATGTGGTTGCAGTGATGAAGCGTACCAATCGTTTCTCATTTGTTTTCAAACATCGCCGTTTACATTAAGTATATAAATATTTTAAAATAACTATATTTAAACAATGATTTGTGAGTAAACAGCTTAATTTTATTCGTTAAATAGTCCTAACAAATGCCACTGTTGATTTCCAAATTCTCTAGATAAATTCACTCCTCACTTCGTGAGTCGTGAATTTATCGATAATAACTCTCCTCGATTATCATCTGACCTTCACAATCATATATGAGCATTATCATGTCCCCGTGTATACTATGAAAGTGTGTGTGTGTGTGTAACGTCTTTATATTGTATTGTCTCTAGTAGGACCTGACATTGAGTTTGTCACTCATTCTTAGACATCCTCCATGTACTTATGTGGTCATAAAAAGGAATGTATGGGGGAAAGTTTTGCAAGGCGGCAGATTGTACGTTATATACATTCAAGTCTTATGATGAAAGCTTACATACTTCTCGTAACTATAAGGAATATATATAAAGAATAATGAATGTTTGTACTAGATTTGCTTGGTGGCATAATTGGTAGCGCACTGGAGTATCAATCCAGAGGTCCGGGTTGAAATCGCGTCCAAGCATTTATTTTTCTTTTGTCATAGGCTATTACGCTTGTTCAATGTCTAAAATTTAATTATAACATCGAAAGAAAGAAGCGTCACTGCTATAAAGTAAAAATATTATCTTTAATTTGCATCCTTGTTATAGGAGCTACTAGATGGCAGTGGAGCCCGAGTTCTCACTACATCTCGTAATAATGGAGAATATATATTTAAGAAAAATGAACGTTTGTATTAGATTTGACTGGTGGTATAATGGATAATACACTGAAGTACCAATTCAGAGTACCGGGTTCAAATCCCGTCCGGCATTTATTTTTCTTATCATGTCATATATATATATATATATATATATATATATATATTTATAAAATTTATATATATATTTATAAAATTATGAAAATTTTGCTGAGCAATCATCTTGTTTGTTTCTTAATAAGCTACGGCATTTTTAAATTAATAAATACTTCTATTTAGTAATTTTTAATTTAAAACATAAATCCTCTTGAAAAAATTTATGTATGTTATCCAAAGTTAAATATTATGTCGAAAACTCATATCCCATAAATGCCCAGAGAGACAACGAAAAAAAATCCAAAAATTAAGAAAAAAAGTTTTTTTTTTTTTAAATATAGCTATTATTGGATCTAATAATTCACTCAATATGATATTTCTTGAATCTGCTTCACCTATTATTAAATATTTCATAATGTGAAATTAATTTATTCTAGGATTTATTTATATCATTAAAGACAAATAGTAATGTAAGATTAATTAACTAGTGAAACTATCAGTGAGTGAGATACTGCCTGAATTTGAGAATAAGGAAAATTTCTGTCAATTTTTTTTTGCACTTTAAAACGGCAGCTAATTATTTGCACACGGCCTAGGTACATCAGAACACTTCTCTAGTAGAAATTTCAAAATAGATTTCGGCATGTAACGGTTGACAGTTCCCTTGTGAAAGGTGAGGAAAAACTCTGATCAAACCTCTTCCAGATAATTTTTTCCGACCGGGGATCGAACTGGGCCTCATTGTGTACGAGGAAACGATTTTTTCCAGAGACCTCAGTGGTGGATTAAAAATGTTTCTACATTACTCATTACTTTAAAAATGGTGACTACTGGATCTTGTATAATATACTATTAATCTCAAGTTGCCTTCATTCTACTGTATAAGTAAGTTATTTGTGATATTATTTTAGTTTCGTATTTAGATTGTAATGTGCAGATTAAGTCACAGTTTAATTAATATGGAATACCAATTATCATAATGTATTTACTTATTTTTCTCTGCCCCTCTGTCAAAAGTGTCCCGCGCCGTAGCCCAGTGGTTAAGGCAAAAGATGTCTTGGCGCAGAGCTATGGGACTTGCGCTGGTTCGTCAAGTCTCCAAGGGGAAGACATTTTCTGATGCAATTTCGCCAGAATGGGATCGTTGCCCACTCAGTATCATGAGGCATTTGAGTAGCTGCAATGAGTAGCGGTGCAGGTTGACAAAACCAGCTAAAACGGCTGGGAGATCCTACATGCTAACCACATGTCGCCCCTACACTGGCACGATGATCGTCTACCTGTGTGGTTAACACATGTTGTTGTGAGACCAGGGGTCGGCTGGTAGGCCAAGGACCTTCTAGACCTGTCGCGCCTTGCAGTTTTAGTTTAGAGTCAGTCACAAATATTGCATTAGATGCCTTTTAAATAAAAATAAGTAAAATGGCGCAGAGCTACGGGACTTGCGCTGGTTCGAGTCTCCATGGGGGAAGAAATTTTCTCATGGTATTTCGGCCAGTATGGGACCGGTGCCCACCCAGCATCGTGAGGCAATTGGGTAGCTACAATAAGTAGCGGCTCCAGGTTGAGGAACCAGCTATAACGGCTGGGGGACTCGACATGCTAACCACATGTCACCCCTACACTGGCTGTTGATCATCTACCTCTGTGATTGACACATGTGGATGTGAAGGGCTAGCAGCCGGCTAGTAAAAGGGCAACCGCTGAAAAGTGGAAAGACCCTCAATCAATCGGAGTAAAATGTATAACTGGTTGTTTTAATATCTGTTGATTTGATTTTAAAATAATAATGTATCGCACAAATTACAAGGTGCTACTTATTAATTAAATATAAATATCCTCAACGCGAGTCTAACTCAAGGTCACACCGAGGGATGATATGAGATGAAGTCCCTATATAGAGGTCTTGTGAACGACAAGGGTGCCGGCCGATCACGCCTGACGCACCATCACGGGGGCAGATGAATGAAATTAAAAGAAATTGATGAGATGAGAATGGAGAAATGGTGGAATGAAATTGTGGCAGGAAAACGAGGTAATAACCCGAGAAAAACCTGCCCACTTGTAGTGACCGAGACTCGATCTTGGAACCAAACGGCGAGCGTTTAACCGTTTGAACCACGGAGCCGCCATTATTTATATTTATTAATTAATATTCAAATATGATCAATATTATCTTTTTCTCACTAAGCTTTATGTGCCCGGAAAATATTGAAATATTTGTGAGATTCCTCGGGAAATATTTGCGCGGTTCACTACTTTACCAACTGAACGTACTACTCGACCGCGTTAACTTTTTAGCCGGTGAGGGGAAGCGAAGCCGCTAGTGGTGAAGATGGGGAAAGTGTCTCCTTCCAGCTTTGGTTCAAACGAATGACTGGGCAAGTGGTATAATCATTGGCAAAATATAGTGGCATGTCTACTTGAAATAGGAATGAAGTTAATGAACGATCGTTTTTAGGGATTTTTGGATAATGTTATGTATAGAGATATTAAATCAGCACTGATTTCCAGCTACTAATTGTCGCACTGAAATAATAATAATAATAATAATGATTTATTTTAGCTGGCAGAGTTAAGGCCATAAGGCCTTGTCTTCCACTCAACCAGCGAATCGTAAAATTATACAAAAATTACGTACATATTACAATTTTAAGATATTATTAAAATACAGATTAAACAAAATACAATGATGATGATATTTAATACTAGCTAATACTAACAAAAATATAGAATATAATAAAATTAAAATGATATAAAATAAAGTAAGTAGCTTCCAAGATGATTATTAATGGAATGCTCTATATAGTTGTTATGCAGTTAATGTTTTCATTGTGTCGAACTTAAGATATCATTCAATTTGTATTTAAATAATGATAGCGATTGACAGTCCCTGACATGACTGGGAAGTGAGTTCCATGCTCTAGCCATAGATATTGTGTAAGATTCAGAGTATAGACAGGTCCTGTGCTGTGGTATCAAAAGTAAAGAAGAGTCTTGTGATCTTGTTCCTAAATTGTGATGAGCCGATAAATTTTGAAAACGTGTTGTTAAATAAGTTGGTAAATCTGTGTGCAGAATTTGGAATAGTAAGGTATGTGAATGTAAAGTTCTTCTGTCATTTAGGCGTAGCCATGATAAGGCCTGAAATGAAGGAGACACGTGGTCATAACGACGGAGATAGAATGCACGCTGTAGACTGTCAGATAGATCAGTTGTCAAATTAGTCAGTAATATGTCGCAGTAGTCGAAGTGTGGCATTATAAGAGTCTGTACAAGTATTTCTTTTAATTTTGTAGGAAGGAAGTTTTTAAAACTATTTAGGGAGTGAAGAATTGAGAACACTTTCTTGCATGTATTATTCACCTGGATTTTCCAGTCTAGGTGTTGGTCCATATAGATACCCAGATGTTTTACTACTGAGCTGTAGGGGACGTTTTTGTCATTTAGGAGAATGGTAGGGATATTTTCGTAATTTATAATGCTTTGGATTCGCCGATGTCCTATAATTATGCACTGTGTCTTGTCAGCATTTAGATTAAGTCCATGTTTCTTCGACCATTGGGAAATTGAGTCTAGGTCACTATTTAATTTGTCTAGTGTGTCATGTACATTGTCAGGATGGGAGTGAATGTAAATTTTCAAATCGTCAGCGTATAGGTGATGTCGACAATAGGTAAGTCTAGTGGATATACCGTTAATATAGATAGAGAACAGAAGTGGTCCTAACACTGAACCTTGTTGGACGCCACCCTTCAGTGATAGCCAGGATGAGGAAAGTTCTGCATTGGATACACATTGCTGGCGACCATGAAGATAGGATCCAAGCCAGTTAACAGCATTGTCCGAAAGATTCAGAGCGCGTAATTTTGGTATTAATATGTCAGTGTCAACAGTGTCGAAAGCTTTACTGAAGTCCAAGAGTGTAAATATTGTTAAATGTTTATATACTGTGAATATAAGGTCCAAATTTCGCGCTAGATAGTGTAATTAACAACTGACTATACACGACTAACGGAAAATGACATTGTCACTGCAATCGAAGACAAGGGTCTATTTCACCATCTCACCCTTACCACATTCTTTTAGTTCGCAGTTTTTCCGAATTGAAAATTAATGTGGAAGACTAATAGTGTAAAGTTTAGTTTTTGTGCACGTTGTAATTAAATATTTCTTTAATAATGTGGATAACCTCACAGATTTAATTTTCAAGTAAATTGTTCTGTTCAGAATATGTAAATTTCATTATGGTTTTCAGGTTTTGAAATTCTCATTTTATACATCGTCTTACAGCTGTAATGAAAAAGACGTTGTCAGATCATAGACGATGAGTCCGATATCTGATTCGGTGGAAGAATTTTGATATTGGTTTCTGTTAACCCAGAACGTGACGAACATATTAATGGCAAAATGTTATTTTAGCGGAGTAACGAAATTTGTATGCAGACCGCACAATATTAAATATATGTGCTCACTAGTTTTTTTTTTTAATTAGGATTTTTCAATTCTTTATTCATGTTTTGTGAAGATCCTATCTTAGTTTGTTAATTCATTCTTCACAATTTCTCAATAACATAATCCAAAAATTAAGAATATGTTGTAATTATGAGGACTTAACTCTGCGAGGTAAAATAAAGCTATTATTATTATTATTATTATTATTATTATTATTATTATTATTATTATTATTATTATGATTATGATTATTATTATTATTAATTATTATGATTATTATTATATGATTATTAATTATTATGAGATAATTATTATTAATATTATGATTATTATTATTATTATTATTATTATTAATATTAATATTATTATTATTATTGTTATTGTTATTATTTATTATATGAAAAATGATGATTAAATTTGAACAAAAAAAAACAAAATATTTATCAATTGGTGAACCCGAACAAAATAAATTTGGAGACTGAGAAAGAAGAAACAATAAAATCTTGTAGTGAGATCACATATTTAGGAATTAAAACGGAATATATAAAAATGGCAGTTATGAAGAGGAAATAAGAAATGAAATAATAAAGGAAAATTTGCAATTGCTTGCCTCAATGGAATATTGTGGGATAAAAATATAAGTAATAAAAATAAAATTAATATATCATTACAAATGGTTAAAAGCATCATTACTTATGGAGCAGAACTTTGGCCATTAACAACAAAAACAAATAAGTACTTTTTGGCAACGAAAAATGGATTTTATACGAAGGGCCGCAAGAATTTCAAGAAGAGAAAAAAGTTAGGAACTCAGTTATAAGGGAGAAAATGAAGATTGAAGGACACTATTTTATTGATATTAAAACTCAGCAATTAAGATGGTACGGACATGTCCAGCGAATGGAAGAGGATCGAATACCAAAATGTTTTGGGATGGAAACCTGAGGGAAGACGAAGCAGAGGAAGACCTAAAACCTCCTGGAGTCAGGGAATATGTTTATATATGAAGGAGAAACGCACTGAGCTACAAGCCGGAGGGTCGAGGGTTAAAGTCCCGTTCGGGCCAGGATTTTTAAACTGACCCAAACCCTCTGGCGGCACTATGGCCCTGGGGTCGACTCAGCCTCTAACGGAAATGAGTACCCGACTCTTGTTCTGGGGGTAAAGGCGTCCGTCACGCAGGGCTGACAACCCGGCTGACACAAAGTGCCGATTGTGTCGGAAAAGTGGGAGCCTTAACCTCCCACTACCCCAAGGGCTTCCGGGCCTGTTGTGGCATCACTTTACTTTTTATGAAGAAGAAACATATACAACCAGGAGATTGGATGGACCGACAAAATTGGCTATTAGGAATCGGACGATGTCAAAGGCATTAATCAACCGATCTGATCTGATTATTATTATTATTATTATTATTATTATTATTATTACTATTATTATTTCTTTTAATACTCTGCCACTTCACAAGCATCTCAATGTAAATTTTAGACGCGTTTCAAGTTTTACATTTTTTCTCACTATAAATTCGTAGAGGTGCATTTAAATTATTCTTTAAATGTATTATTAATAACTTGTTTAATTCGAACGTAAGAAATGGCCTGTTAACTTATTTGTTGAAATTCGTGTCCCTTTTGACCAATAAATCTGGTCTCTCATTACCACTACCATATATCCACTGTATGACAACTATTTTGCTTTACTGCATAATTTGTATTGTATTGTATTGTATATTGTATTGTATTGTATTGTATTGTATTGTATTGTATTGTATTGTATTGTATTGCATTGCATTGCATTGCATTGCATTGCATTGTATTGTATTGTAAGCCTATGTTTTACCTTTACAGAGATTTAGGCGCTCTCCCCCTACAGGGAAGAATTTGAACCATATTAATTTAGTTACACTTGTTTTCATATATATGTCATTTTGAGTGGTACGTGGTCAGCGTTCCATTTTTATTTAATTGTTATTTTCCTTAATCTCATTTGCTGTAGTGTTCTGAATTTTGGTTATTGCTGCTAATGGAACTTTGAAATCTCAGAAAAGTAATAGTTATTTTAAAAATACACGCAGAAAGTCCAGCAATTGTTTTAAAGGAATTATTTATTGTATTTCTTCTTCAAAGCCTGAATGATAAAGACCTAAGTTTTGATTAAAAGAAAAAGAAATGTTGACATTTCTGTTTTTGAGCTATCTATCTATGTATCCAGCCATTGCTTTTCAGGATATTTTAAATGTATTGTTACTATTCTACGAGAATAGACTAATAGCTCTAGAAATGGATTATTTACGAAGAAGTGCCAGAAAGTCTAAATTAGAACATGTCACAAATAAGGAAATTAGAAACATAATGGAAGCAGAAGAAAGCATAATTGAAAGAATTGAGGAGAAGGAATTAAAGTGGTTAGGACATGTTTTAAGAATGGAAAATGAGCGATGGCCGAAGCAACTATATGAATGGCATTCGAACAGAAAGAAGGAAAGAGGAAGACCAAGGTTAACATGGAAGGAAAACATGAAGACAGTAAGCTAGAGGGGTAAGCATTGAAGATGCCCAAGACCGTAGGCTTTGGAGGTTTGGCACGGGAAGACGGCAGCAGCTATAAAACCCCGAAGATAGATAGTTACTATTCCTGCAGCTATCATTACTAATTCGTTTTCCTTCACTATTTTTTTGAAACTACCAACATTTGTAATCCATACTATATTCCAGGAAGCGCTAATAGATATAGTGGGAAAGTTAATTTATAAAAGAAAATCAGCTCTCCATAAATTATAACGTAATAATAGATTTTTCCTCATTTTAAATGAAACTCATCTGTTTTTGTTTGATATTTTTACTTACATAACTCTGTTCTAACCATTTTTGATCATTTGGTAATATGATAATTCTCTCATATCGTATCAACGCAACTTTTTGACTTTCGTTTAAATTGGTTCAGATCCATTCTCATAGACGTTAAAGAAGTTTTCTTTACCTCACCAGCTATGATTATTAATGCCTGGTTTTGAATTACTTCCATGTGTTAATATTCTTAGGAGCTGCAGTAACGAGTGCTTCATCGCCATATTTTGAGAGTTGTCTTATGTAAGTTTCTGTGTGTTGTGAAGTATTGTCCTCGAGAACAAAATATTTCAATATGTTTAATACTTTCTTTGCTTTCTCAGCTGCTTTGTTATGTGAAGTTTTAAATTCTAATTTTTGGTCCATTTAACCCTTAAATTCATAATGTATCCTTTTGGATACATCAGTTGGTTCAGTTAATTTAATATTTTAAATTAATCATAAGAAAATGAACAAAAAGAAACAAATTAAATGTGTTTAATTATACAATATACCTAATAATAACATAATAACAGTTAAACAAGATTCCGTTTTCACTGCGGTCCGCCACATTTAAATAACTAACAGAAGAAATTTGTGTTTTGCCAATTTAAGGGTTAACAACAAAGTACTCTGTGTTTCACTCTTGTCCGTCCTGTCCGTACAAATGTTTAAATTAACGTCTGGAAGCGAATGATACGAAGATAATAATTGGTAAAGTTTATGAATTTATTTCCATCAGATTTTTTATCACTTGGTTCAATTATAACGCTAAATAATATTCATAATAATTGTAAACACTAATTACAGACCCTTTATATACTTGTTTTTATTTATGGGAGTTACAAATTCAGTCACTATGAAACAACGACTTTATTCATAATAATTATAAACACTAATTGCAGACCCTTTATATACTTTTTTTATTTATGGGAGTTACAAATTCAGTCACTATGAAACAACGACTTTATTCATAATAATTATAAACGCTAATTGCAGACCCTTTATATACTTTTTTTTATTTATGGGAGTTACAAATTCAGTCACTATGAAACATCGACTTTAGACCTTTATATACTTTTTTTTATTTATGGGAGTTAAAATTCAGTCACTATGAAACAACGACTTTATTCATAATAATTATAAACACTAATTACAGACCCTTTATATACTTTTTTTATTTATGGGAGTTAAAAATTCAGTCACTATGAAACAACGACTTTATTCATAATAATTATAAACACTAATTGCAGACCCTTTATATACTTTTTTTTATTTATGGGAGTTACAAATTCAGTCACTATGAAACAACGACTTTATTCATAATAATTATAAACACTAATTGCAGACCCTTTATATACTTTTTTTTATTTATGGGAGTTACAAATTCAGTCACTATGAAACATCGACTTTAGACCTTTATATACTTTTTTTTATTTATGGGAGTTAAAATTCAGTCACTATGAAACAACGACTTTATTCATAATAATTATAAACACTAATTACAGACCCTTTATATACTTTTTTTATTTATGGGAGTTAACAATTCAGTCACTATGAAACAACGACTTTATTCATAATAATTATAAACATTAATTACAGACCCTTTATATACTTTTTTTTATTTATGGGAGTTACAAATTCAGTCACTATGAAACAACGACTTTATTCATAATAATTATAAACACTAATTACAGACCTTTATATACTTTTTTTTATTTATGGGAGTTAAAAATTCAGTCACTATGAAACAACGACTTTATTCATAATAATTATAAACACTAATTACAGACCCTTTATATACTTTTTTTTATTTATGGGAGTTAAAAATTCAGTCACTATGAAACAACGACTTTATTCATAATAATTATAAACACTAATTACAGACCCTTTATATACTTTTTTTATTTATGGGAGTTAACAATTCAGTCACTATGAAACAACGACTTTATTCATAATAATTATAAACATTAATTACAGACCCTTTATATACTTTTTTTTATTTATGGGAGTTACAAATTCAGTCACTATGAAACAACGACTTTATTCATAATAATTATAAACACTAATTACAGACCCTTTATATACTTTTTTTTATTTATGGGAGTTAAAAATTCAGTCACTATGAAACAACGACTTTATTCATAATAATTATAAACACTAATTACAGACCCTTTATATACTTTTTTTTATTTATGGGAGTTAAAAATTCAGTCACTATGAAACAACGACTTTATTCATAATAATTATAAACACTAATTACAGACCCTTTATATACTTTTTTTATTTATGGGAGTTAACAATTCAGTCACTATGAAACAACGACTTTATTCATAATAATTATAAACATTAATTACAGACCCTTTATATACTTTTTTTTTTTATGGGAGTTACAAATTCAGTCACTATGAAACAACGACTTTATTCATAATAATTATAAACACTAATTACAGACCCTTTATATACTTTTTTTTATTTATGGGAGTTAAAAATTCAGTCACTATGAAACAACGACTTTATTCATAATAATTATAAACACTAATTACAGACCCTTTATATACTTTTTTTTATTTATGGGAGTTAAAAATTCAGTCACTATGAAACAACGACTTTATTCATAATAATTATAAACACTAATTACAGACCCTTTATATACTTTTTTTATTTATGGGAGTTAACAATTCAGTCACTATGAAACAACGACTTTATTCATAATAATTATAAACATTAATTACAGACCCTTTATATACTTTTTTTTATTTATGGGAGTTACAAATTCAGTCACTATGAAACAACGACTTTATTCATAATAATTATAAACACTAATTACAGACCCTTTATATACTTTTTTTTATTTATGGGAGTTAAAAATTCAGTCACTATGAAACAACGACTTTATTCATAATAATTATAAACACTAATTACAGACCCTTTATATACTTTTTTATTTATTTATGGGAGTTAAAAATTCAGTCACTATGAAACAACGACTTTATTCATAATAATTAAAACACTAATTACAGACCCTTTATATACTTTTTTTATTTATGGGAGTTAACAATTCAGTCACTATGAAACAACGACTTTATTCATAATAATTATAAACATTAATTACAGACCCTTTATATACTTTTTTTTATTTATGGGAGTTACAAATTCAGTCACTATGAAACAACGACTTTATTCATAATAATTATAAACACTAATTACAGACCCTTTATATACTTTTTTTATTTATGGGAGTTAAAAATTCAGTCACTATGAAACAACGACTTTATTCATAATAATTATAAACACTAATTACAGACCCTTTATATACTTTTTTTTATTTATGGGAGTTAAAAATTCAGTCACTATGAAACAACGACTTTATTCATAATAATTATAAACACTAATTACAGACCCTTTATATACTTTTTTTATTTATGGGAGTTAACAATTCAGTCACTATGAAACAACGACTTTATTCATAATAATTATAAACATTAATTACAGACCCTTTATATACTTTTTTTATTTATGGGAGTTACAAATTCAGTCACTATGAAACAACGACTTTATTCATAATAATTATAAACATTAATTACAGACCCTTTATATACTTTTTTTTATTTATGGGAGTTACAAATTCAGTCACTATGAAACAACGACTGTTAAGATATATTTTTTCTATTCTTATTAGAAAATCAAAAGCCAGCTTCTTGTACATTCGCAAATGATTTAATGTTCATAATTGAATTAATGGATATATATAGATGTATATTGTACTGTTGGCATACATTTTTCTCAACCCATAATTCCTAATTGACATTATTCCCAGGCAATTTCTTCCCATATTCTTTAGTTTCCCAAGCATAAAAATCTGAAAATTATAAATGTTCCAATGCTTTATTTTCAAAATATTTCAATACACAAACAAACAAAAAATCCTTAGATAAAATTCTCCAGAGTATTTTATAAGTTATTACAAATAATACAATTAATTGGCCCTATATTTAGAATAACGAATTGTGTCCCGTATTTCAAAGGCGTATAATGAATTAATTATTTCCTTTATATTCCTCAAGTTGTGAAAGTATGTCAAATATAATTTTCTATAATAATTAAATGAATCGTGATTTCTTCTTACCTCGTACTTCTAAGTTTTTTTAAACTTGGAAACTCGTAAAAAAGAGCACTTCGGAAACATAAAGAATGGAGAAATTGAAAAATCAGCTATAGCATCCCATAGTTTATTAGAGCATCATAGGATTGAAAAAGAAGCAAAACTTTTAAAACATCTATCTAAACCTTTGGATTTAACAGTTTGGGAAAAAATATATATTCAAAAAAACCATACTAGAACTATGAACTTCGAGATTCCGGACGAACAGAGCTTGATTACAAAGTTCTTCAAAAATACAGCAGATAGCAGTTTAGAAAATGATTCATTCAAAATAACACCAGATGGCAGTTTGAACAGTAATTCCTTCAAAAGAACACCAGATGGCAGTTTGAAGAGTAATTCCTTCAAAAGAACACCAGATGGCAGTTTGAAGAGTAATTCCTTCAAAAGAACACCAGATGGCAGTCTAGAGAATTACCGGCAAAAGGGGAAATATTGACAGTCGTGAAAACAGCTGATGATGACGACAACGTGTCGCCGATACTGCAGTGCTGAGTTTAAAAAAAAACATAGAAGTATGAGGTAAGAAGAAATCACGATTCATTTAATTATTATTAATTGAACCTCATAGTGTTAAAAATTCCCAAATTTAATATATAAATAATTTTCTATGTTTGCTGTTGTACAAGCAATTTCAGTTTTATAGTTCTATCTATGTTAAATAAAATATATGTTCACACATAGAAATGCATTATATAATGAAAACTGACATCAAATGAAAAATGAGACAAATTTTGAAGAAGTGGCTGAATTTAAACTAACTGACGAACTGTCGAACACTATCGAACCCATACGTTCATGGCCGCGCGGATATAAGCTCTCCATACATCGCTGTCATGAGCTAAATTACTCCAAACATTCCCTGTATAATCGACTTCCCTCAAATCATGGTTAATGTTATTCTCCCACCTCATTCTTGGTCTACCATTCGGGCTTTAGAATTCAAATACAGTATATAGGAACAATAATTACAAAGAACAATGAGATGCAGAAAGAAATTAAACATAGACTCAATTTTGAAATGCATGATTGTATGCATTACAGGGACTCTTGTCGACCCAACTTCTCTCAACATTGTTAAACTGAAAATATATAAAACTTTTACTCTCCCAGTTATATTATATGGAAGCTAAACATGGACTCTTACTTTAAGAGACGAAAGGAGATTACGAATATTTGAGAATAAAGTTCTTTGGAAAATGTTCGGACCAAAGAGAGATGGACAGACAAGAGAATGGAGAAGACTTTAAAACAATGAGCTACATGGTCTTTATAAGAAGTTATATATAACAAGAGCAGTTAAGTCTCATTGACTGCGATGGGCAGGACATGTGACAAGATTGGGAAATGAAAGAGATGCATAGACGCTTTTTGTCGGAAAACCAGAGGGAAGAGGCTAGTTGATAGATCACTAATGAGATGGGAGAAAACGTTAATCGTGTTTTGAGTGAAGTAGATTGTAAAGGGGATTATTGGAAAACATTATCTCAGAATAGGGATGTGTGGAGAGCTTATGTCCGCGCGGCTATGAAACTATGGGTTCGAGAGTCCAAGTGAGTCAGTTAGAATTAGTTAAATCAGTTTGAAACTTGCCCAATTATTATAAAATTTAGAGTGCGCATGCAGGAGAAAAAAAAAAGGATATTGAACATAGTTTCACTAAACTTGGGAATAAAATCTAAGGATATATAAAAACCGAGGTATTCGTTCAGCATTGAGTGAAATCAAAATCAGAAATAAAATATGTTAGAAATAAAACATTTGGGAAATAATGTGTTTATTTTACAAAACACTAGCCGTTCCAACGTTAACAAGACTTGGCCTTTAACGATCTCTGATAAAAATAAAATTGAGACAATAGAAATGAGATTTCTCAGGTGCATCTCTAAGAGATCAAAAGTGAAGTCAATATATCGGAGATGAATTACAAATATATAATATAAACGAGAGAATACACAGAAATAAACGTAATTGGTTTGAACATATACAAAAAATGCCAAATAATCGTTTATCAAAACAGCTAATTCATTATAGGGCCTCTAGGCCGAAGAAATGTAGGAAGACCAAAACATCGTTGGAAAGACAAACTGCACCTGCAGCAAATAGTGCACCGGGGACCGGAACGGGCCAACAGGCCAATACCTTGAAAGAGATGATGATGATGATGATGGTGTTCAGGAAAACCATATTCGGGAATTAATAAAAATACAGAGTCAGTTTCTTACGAATAAAGAATTTTGGGGATTAAAATTATTGTGAAAATGTTATAGGAAAACTTGAATAGCCGAGAATGTATACCAACAGTAAGTACATTAGCGTGTGAAAAGAGCCATTAATGTCGATTAAGTTACCGGAAATTGACATTTGAGAGTTCATTGTATATTTAGCTAGTAACTTAACCACAGATATTAACATAGAAAATCGAGTTATTTATGTTACGGAGAAAATTTCAGTAAAGTTATGATAACGTGATAAGTTGTTTATACTTACTTACTCACTGGCACTATGGAACCCGTAGGTTCATGGCCACGCGGACATAAGCTCTGCATACATCCCTATCCTGAGCTAATGCTTTCCAATCATTCCCTGTATAATCTACTTCTCTTAAATCATAGTAAATGTTATTCTCCCACCTCATTCTTGGTCTACCAACTGGGCGTTTTCCCTCTGGCTTTCCTACAAGAAGCTTCCATGCAAGTATTTGATTCCCCATACGTGCAACATGTCCTGCCCATCGCAGTCTACGAGACTTAACTGTTCTTATTATATCTGGCTTCCTATAAAGACCATGTAGTTCATTGTTATGTAGTTTTCTCCATTCACCTGTCTGTTCATATCTCTTTGGTCCAAAAATTTTCCTAAGTACTTTATTCTCAAATACTTGTAATCTCCTTTCCTCCCTTAAAGTACGAGTCCATGTTTCGCACCCATATAATATAACTGGTAGAATAATAGTTTTATATATTTTCAGTTTAACGTTTTTTGAAAGGAGTTGGGGCATCAAGAGTCTCTGCAATGCATAATATATTTAACTTAAATAGCATTTGTAAGTGAATTTTAATAATTGTTTGTTTCAGACATACAACTTGGACGCACAGATAGGGGAATCGTCCGCGTGTGCCACAGCCCTTTTGTGCGGAGTGAAAGCAAACTTTGAAACTGTAGGACTTGATTCTGGTGGAAAATTTGAAAATTGTTTTTCAAGTTTTTCTTCGCGGGTGCCATCGCTTTTCGATTGGGCTCAGCAAGCAGGTAATTTATATTTTATATTCAATTTAATTAAAATATATAACATAACTTTGCATTTTAATAATTTATGATTTTAGTTTAGCAAGAGCATAAAGAACAAACTATATTGTTTAACCTTTATTATCGTCAGTTATAATCTTGTTAAAGTTTCGTGAAAAACCATCCGTGGGAATTCTTAGAACATAAATAGATTTAAAGAATGATTCAGAAATTTCATAGGAAGAATACAATTACCTATATGTAAATATTGAAATATATTTCTGCCACACGAACTAATGCAACTGGTAGTTCAGTTTATTTTCCAAGTATCTATGTAATTTATTTTAATGCAATACACTATAAGCCGGAGGATTGAGGGTCCGAATCTCACTTGAGTCAAGATTTTAAACTGGCATAAACCTTCTGGCGGCAACATGGCCCTGGGGTCGATTCGGCCTCTTAAGGAAATGAGTATCTTACGCTTGTTCTGGGGGTGTCCTAAGGCGTATAGTGCGATCTGGTTTACTTGCATGTCATAGTCTACCCAGAATAAAGTAGCACAAAGTAACATATATATCCAAAATCCTAGATGAATACTGATATTTCTGTGAACGTACAGTTTTAAAAATATATTTTATAGGATTTTAAGAACACCACACAACACATTGCCAAAAGAATAATTAACACACATAAAATATACTTAGCAGCCAATTTATGTTCAATTGTCGAAAGAACAGGAATAGTAATTAGGTCATAGTAATATAATGTACGGTTAAAAACTATAATATAGTTACCTTGTAGGTCCGTCTCCTCAACTTAAGTTCTTTTAAAACTCTGTAGGCTTTTCGGGACTAGTCCCATCATCAGCAGAATGCATTAGGTCCGTTCTTGCTGACCCTTGTTGAAGCACTGACTTGGTTGTGAGAATTTTGTACAGAGGATTGTGTGGATTAGGTGTGTATTCATTGAGAATCAGGTTGTTGTTGATTTCTCTTAGGATTGGGATTTCCTCCAGTGTATTTATTCTCGTTGGAATGTTTTCTCTATGTACTATTGTGAGGGTGTTATCGATGTTATGCATCTGGTGTCCAGCTTGAATTACATGTTTTGCGTAACTTGATTTTCCTCCATTGTAAATGAAATCTGTGAAATGTTCCTTGAATCTAATGTTGAAGCTTCTGTTAGTTTTCCCAATGTAGAATTTATTGCAGTCTGTACATGTTAATTTGTAGATGCCTTTATTGTTGAATTCATCTCCACGCTTTTGATGGTAAAATTATTGTTTTTGTAGATTACTCTAGTTTTATTCGAGATATGTTGGAGATGAGTTTTTGTTGACAACTTTAATTTCATTCCAAGCATGTTGGAAATTAAAACTATTTTTAAATTTTGTTCGGTTTTCTAATAAAGTGTGTTGTTTTAGTTTTTTAAACTATTATTTATTTTTACCTTGTATACTACCGTCTTCCTCAACTATTTAAAATTGTCGTTGATTTCACTCTAGGCCTTTCGATGCATGCTTCATCTTCTGGAGTTGTTGTAGTAGTATTGAATTAACTGTATGTCTAATAGAGGGTTTTGCTCATTAGGCATATTTTCGTGGAGAATGTTTGTATTTTTGGCCTTGTTGATAATTTCGATTTCTTCTAAAATGTTAATTTTGAGTCTGTTGTTTTCCCTATGTATAATTGACACTGTATTATCGATATTGTTGAAACTGTGGCCGCTTTCTGAAATGTGTTTAGCTAAATTTGATTTGATTGTTAAAGGAGAAGGCAAATCAAATTTCGCCGTTCACCTGATTTGAATCCAATCGACAATGTGTGAGGTAAGATGAAATAGAGATGAACTCTAATTGGCCTGCAGATGCACGAAAGACGAAAGACCGCTTATGGCACAAATTCAAGACGCCTGGGATGCTCTAGACAATTGTCCACGTGCCTGTAGAAATTTTATTGCATCAATGCCCCGAGGATCGAGGGCGGTAATATATGCTGAGGGGTTCATACACCCGATATTAATTTTGTTAAAGTATTTCATTTTAGAAAACATTATTTTCTTTCTTCTTTTAATTATTACAAGGTTTTCATTTATGTGTTTTGTGTGTGCATTAAAGCCATGAAACTCAAATATAAAATTAAATATGAACATATATTACAGGCGAAATGCTATCCTAACATTCAGTAAAAAAAAAGTAGAACGGGAATCGAAGCCGTGAGGTTATTAACGCAGATGTTGTGTGTTAAACCGCTCGACCACGGAAACACACAAAGGCAAGCTGTCTCATTTATATTACTTGAGTGTGCACTGCGTTAACTAGCAAACAACACAGTACAATTACCGAAAACGTGCTAATGCGAATAAGGCTTCTGCGGGTGCTCACGAAGTTCCCCGATCGGTTGATAGAATCAAGAGATAACTCATTTTTTTGTCTAAGGGTGTACAATGTATATACAAACATGTATCCAAACGGTAGTGTTAATATACATTATACGAACAAATAACTGCATTTTGTATGAATTGAACTTTATTTAAAACAATATAAAACAATAATTTTTAATTGTCCCAGTTGGAGTGATTGGAGTCACGGCTTGCTGTATTCTCAACTTAAAACTTTGGCAACACTGTGAACGTTATAATGAACGCAAATATTTCCAACAAATATGTTATTATTTTACTCTTATTTATCATCATCGTCATCATCATCAACGACAATCACGGATTAAGCCCACGTGGCTTGTTCCGGTCTCATAGATTCTCTTTCAAAAGTTGGATCCATCTCTTCTTCCGTCTACCAACATTCCTGCGTCCTTTTGGTTTGTATTTAAGTATAATTTTGGGAATGCGATCATCTTCCATTCTTTGAACATGTTCTTTCCAGTTTTTTCTAGATTCTTTTATTCTATCTAAGAGTTTAAAGATATTTAGCTCATTTCTAATATCTTCACTTCTTCTCTTATCTAGAAGTTTGCAACCAGCCACACTTCTCAGAAATCTCATTTCAGCTGCTTCTATGATCTTCTCTTCTCTTTTAGTTAACCCTTAAATTCGTAATGTATCCTTTTGGATACATCAGTTGGTTCAATTAATTTAATATTTTAAATAAATCAGAAGAAAACGAAGAAAAATAAACCACTTAAATATGTGTCTAATTATACAATATACCTAATAATAACAGTTATACAAGATTCCGTTTTCACTGCGATCCGCCACATTCAAATAACTAACAGAAGAAATTTGTGTTTTGCCAATTTAAGGGTTAAAACCCAAAATTCACTACCATACAATAGTAAAGGGACTGTCACTACTTTATAAAATTTTAGTTTTGTTTGTTTTCTTGTGCTTAGTCTTATTTATTATTTTGAAAACACCATCGCGCAAGAAATAATTTACAACGCACTTTTGTGAAGTATATTATAGAATCTCGGATATTAAAAACCTCGCTATCGCTGAGTTTTTATTCATATCCTCGCTTCTGTAAAAATCACTTCCCAACCTCCCTTCGTAATATACTATTGTTTGGTGATTGGATTACTGATAATAACGTATAACATATTTCATCATCTCCAAAGAAGATACATTATATGGATTAGTTCATTGTTGCACTGATGTGATACGGCATTAAATATTAATTTGCTTTGTTTTCGTTAATTTGTTTTCGGAGATACATGTGGATCGAAAAAGCTATGAAGAAAATTAATTCGGCACATCAAATAATATAAAGGAGTTTAATACACAAGTGATCTTCTTGGTGATAAAATATTAAAGTATATTACAGTCAATATGCCCATTTCACCAATTAATGTTTTAAAATGGTCAACAAGTTTCCACAGCCAAGCTGTCATTCTCAAGACCAGATATTGACTCAGTCTGGTCTTGAGAATGACAGCTTGGCTGTGGAAACGTGTTCACCATTTTTAAAACACTAATTGGTGAAATGGGCATATTGACTGTTTATATATTTAAATATAAAGGAGCTTTTAAATAACTTTGCGTTAGTGTTAATTCCCGAAACATCCCGCCATGATTATGAGAAGGAATGTGAAGATTTCCAAAGTTAAATTTTGTAACTTGAATTTCTTTAAATAGAGTGCGAAAAAATGTTTTTTTTTTTGAAAGGCATATAAAATAGGACAACTTTGGTAACTCAAAACAGCTAAAGAATGGAGAACGTTGGAGATTGGTTGCGTAAAATAAATATTCAGAGTAGTATTAAAAAATGCGTATAAACTAATAAAAAGAGTAATTTAGTAACCAATCAATATAAAGTATTCTTAAACGTTTTTGAGCTGAATGTACGGATCTGATGGTAGATGTGTACATGTTAGAATTTAAAATATTGACCAAATGTTTATTTTTCTTTAAATGTGTAATAAAGTTCCATAATTACATATAAATTAATAGAGAATAGCAGTGGTCTCGCAAATAGAGTGTACGAACTCCTTGAAAAATTCACAACTAAAATACTTTGTTGACATATGAACACAAATTGCCTAAGCAGAAATGGGTTTCATCAGTTCCGCTCAACCCCATAATACTGGATTCAGAAATCCAAAACACCTTTAGAAATCAGCACTTACAATTGGCGAGTGTACAACCAGAGTGAACTAAGCGCCATTTTTTAAAAATTGCTGATCTTCGCACCATATGTACATGGTTTTAATGTACTGCAAACCATTGCATTGAATAAACAAATTATTGACTCATGGAACCGCTAGCGGTAAATTTCATTCTGTCAGACTACTATTGAAGATATCTGTGGTCAGGAAGAGTGAACCAAGTGCACGGGAAAGTCCCTTATTGTGTATGTAGTACCGTGTAAAAAAATGGATAGTGGTAAAGATATAAGCAGTCCGTCGGACGTTTCATCATTCTTTGATGAAGATTACTTTTCTGATGCTGAGGGGGTTAAGTAAAACACCATTTGTAAAGAAATATAATAGATTTTTAATAAATAAATTTTGATTATAGGTTATGTGAATTCATAAAATTGTGATCAAGCATAGTGAACTATGTCACATAGATTATTTTCCTTGCCTCATACAATGCTGTCAACTGTCAGCAGCAATATCAGCTATGCATTCCCTTCTTCGTATGTATCAGTGACTAAAAAACTCTAACCCGCCTTTTACATAGTTCACTATGGTCGAATTTAATGATGTTATATTCCAACCGAGATATAGTGTATATTCGCACGAAATAGAAATTAATCGGGGCTAATACTTGTTATTTAAAATAATTTATAGCAATAAATACATCAATTATTTATATTGTAATAATATTTCCACATAATACTAATATTCTAACAATATTTTTTTAAATTTATATTCAGATTCATCTGATAGCTACGATAGTAATTCGCCAATCATAAAAAAAGTAGGAAAGCAAAGCCTGAAGTATGGAAAAAAGAACATTCGAAAAAAGAAGCAAAATTCAGGAAAAGCATATACGAATACCCGTGGATTAAAATTTCCGAAAAAAATTGTTTGCAAGGACTTTGACTGCAACTGTCGCTGGAAATGTGGAGACAAAATTACTTTTGAACAGCGGAAAAATAATTTGATACGTTCTTTAGCAATTCTTCCTGGGAAACACAAACCGCCATACTAGCAAAATCTGTTAAAGTAGTTGCAATTAAACGTAAAAGAAAAGAGAAAGACAGTCGGAAAGTCTAATCAAGAGAATATCATTTGCATGTGGGTCCTGAGGATGTTCGTGTATGTAAAGCTATGTTTATGAATACACTGGAAACAACATTACTAATAAAATATGTACAAACTATACTAGAAGATAACAAAATATGATGGAAAAATATTTTAAAAAATATAATTATTATTTATAGTGAATTTAGATTTATTGCATCCCTGATAATTACTAAAAGATCAGAGTGTGTTCAACTAAAGTGAACTATTATCAACGACATGCGGTACTTCATTCCGCCAAACTGAACTATGTGATTGCTGTAGCAAAAGTAACCACTATTTTCATATATATCAAAGTGGAATATATTGGTCACGTGTATTTTCTGTCATTTAGAAAACACAAAACATTTGCCTTTTAAAGTTTCAGGTCATTATCGTTTGCGGTTACGATGTGATGAGGTTTCAAACTTAATTATCTTATACTGAAAAATTAACAATATGTCACTTAGTTCACTCTGGTTGTACACTCGCCAATTGTAAAAAATATTCTCGGTAAATACACTGCTCAAAACAATTAGAGGAACACTATGAAATATGCAAATATTTTTTCATTGGATAAAGGTACAAACATTAAATTAATAAAGTACATTATTTGTGGTTATTTATTTATTGCTCATGTCAGTAAAAACAAATGAATAACTCTGACAATTAACTTTTCAAATAATTCCGCTATGTAAGCAATTGAATCTTGTGCTTATATTTCAAAGTTAAACACTCGTTATATATAGTTAGTATCGTGTATGGCCTCCACGACATTCAATGACACTTTGGCACCTTCGTGGCATGCTCCCAATAAGATTCTGGATTTCCTCTTGCGGGATATTCTCCCATTCCTCCTTCAGAGCATCTCCAAGTTGCTGCAGAGTTTGTGGAGCTTGATGTCGGTTCCTGACCTTCCTGTATAGAAGATCCCACAAGTGTTCAATAGGGTTCAAGTCTGGGCTGACCGCTGGCCACTCCATTACCTCAATTTCATTCCTCCTCAGGAAATCCCTGGCGACAGCGGCAGAATATGCCCTGGCATTATCCTGCATAAACAGAAATCCAGGGCCTACTCCAATGGCAGCAGGTACTACATGCTCTTCCAGAACATGATCGATATACCGGACAGCATTCAGTCGCTGGGGAACAAGTAAAAGGTCCGTACGATTGTTGTACATAACTCCGGCCCAAACCATTATGGAACTTCCTCCGAATCTATCAATTTCCTGTACAGCCTCTGCAGAAAATCTTTCTCCTGGCCATCCCTACACCCTCAATGAACCATCACAACGTGTAAGACGATACCTGGATTCGTCTGAGAAGAGCACAGACTCCCACTGGTTCAGGTTCCAATCACCATGATTTTCAGCATACGTACGTCTTGCTGCCTTGTGCCAATTTGTTAAGCGTGATTTTTAACGGGCCTTTTTGGACGAATATTCTCTTTCCTTATGGTTGGTCAGAAACCCGGATTCCGGAAGTCATATGAAGGTCATTCTGCAGGTCTTTTACAGTTTTTGTACGCTGTCGAAGAGCAGAAAGAACAACGTATCTGTCATCCTGGGGGCTTGTTTTAAATTTACGGTCCTGGCCACGTCTTCTACAATATTGACCTGTCTCGCTGTGCCTGTTACGTAACCTGGACACCACGGAAGGAGAAACCCCAAGCTCTCTAGCCACTTGTCGCAGAGATTGACCTTGTCGTAAAAGATGTAGAGCATGATACACTTCAAACTCATTTAAATGCCTCATTTTGTCAGAGACTTCAATAAACAAGGCAATAATCAACATTCGTCACTATAGCAACATCAGGAACCTTACCAATTAGAAGTGGGCAGTGTCTTCCAAATAAAAAAAAATCTCTATATTTGTTATTTGAGGTTATTTCTCTATATTTAGGCCATGGATCTTTAAAATTTGTATCCAATGATAAAATTAATAATTCAATTCACATATTGTCCAACTTTCAGCATCACAGCTTCAAAAAACAATTACTTATTCAATTTATTACAAGTGTTCCTGTAATTGTTTTGAGCAGTGTATGAAGCCAAATGATTTAAACGTATAAACAACCTACAAAAATAATATGGAAAATCTACATAATTAAATTAATACTGCTATATCGTGAATGCTCGTATAATAAATAATAGCTTTAAAAAACTAAAAGAACACGCTTTATTAGAAAACTAAAAAATGAAAAATAATTTTAATTTGCAATACGCTTGGGATAAAATTAGAGTTGTCAACAAAAAAATCATCTCCAACACATATAGAATAAAACTAGAGATATCTACAAAAAGAAAATAATGTTACCAGCAAAAGCGTGGGGTGCTCTATATCAATTAATATATTTGATAATAAACAGATATTGGTAAAAGTAAAGTCTCTAAGAAGAAAATGTAAAAATCATAAAAAGCACCCCACGCTTTTGATGGTAATATTATTTTCTTTTTGTTGATAACTCTAATTTTATTCTATATGTGTTGGAGATGATTTTTTTTTGTTGACGACTTTAATTTTATCCCAAGCGTGTTGGAAATTAAAATTATTTTTCATTTTTAGTTCAGTTTTTCTAATAAAGCGTGTTGTTTTAGTTTTTTTAAAACTATTATTTATTTTTTAGTTTTTAGTTTTAATATTTTACAGAATAAGATAAAAATGTAAATATCTTTAAATTCGATACTATTGTACTACGAGCTAAAAGTAATACTCTTCTATAAAAAAAATCCTCCGGGCCGGATTTGAACCAGCGACCTATGGATTACTAAAACTATATACCACTAAGAGTTCACCGCGCTACCAACTGAGCTCTTACAACGATTGACTAAAAAGTCGACAAGTCAGCAACGTATTATACCAGTTTTAATTTTTTTTATTTTCTGATGATTCTGGCCAGGATTTTAGAAACAAAATATGAAATTATTATACTGTCATGGATCCTTTATAAGTATACAAAGTTTCAAGTCGATCCAATGTTTCTAAGTGGGTGAAAATCGTGTTCAAATATTCCGTTACATAGATACAAAGACACCTTTTTTGATTTTCTGACGATTCTGGCCAGGATTTTAGAAAATAAATATGAAATTATGGTATTGTCACGGGTCCTCTACAAGTATACAAAATTTTAAGTCGATCCAATGATTTTAAGTGGATGAAAATCGCGTTGAAAGATTACGTTACATAGATAGATAGATACAGGTCAAGCTAATATAAAGCGTGTAAAAAGGGATATATCAGATTAATTTAGTTTTTCACAAGAAAAAAAAGTTTGTATTTTTATCATAAATAACGTTATAACCCCTTGGTCACAAAATATTGTATACCGCAATTGTGTATTGGATGAAAAATTCACTTACCTTATTTTGCCTAAGAAATATAGTCGTGCAGAGTTGAACTTCAACGGTGTAGCCTATCCAATGAAAATAGAGTAGCTGAAAGCTTTGTTCTTTTCCTACTGTGATATGGCTTTGTGATTTGATAGGTTACCTTGGCGGGTAAGGGTAACTATGAGTTGATAGTCGATGGGTTGTTTTGAGCTATGGGGATTCCGGGTTCTCAAGAATTTGGTACAGATGTGTGAGGAAGTGGCGATTACGAATAATGATGATGATGATGATACTATTTTGTTACACTCGGTAGAAAAGGTACATAATAATTTATTTCGGTCACACAAATATAATAATTGGGACTGCGAGCAATGTCCATTATAGATAGCGAAAATATTGAAAGGGTCATATAGAAAGAATGGAAGAAAACCGGCTTGCAAAAAGAGCTAAAGAAGATGGGCCAATGGACGGGAGAAGAACAAGAGGAAGACCAGCAAAGAGATGGATAGACAGTGAATGCACATCCAGTACGTCTTCCTCCGAGGAGTGATTTTGGAAATAAAGAGGATGAAAATCCTACAAATTAAGTTTAAGAAGAGAATAAAATTAAGCTGTTTACCCACAAATCATTATTTAACTATAGTTATTTTAAAATATGTATATATTTAATGCAAACGGCGATGTTTGAAAACAAATGAGAAACGATAGGTACGCTTCATCTGCTTCTTTTGTTTATCACTTCAACCAGATCATACTTGCCATAGGAACGCAATATTGTAAGAATGCTCTCTAGTGGAGAAAAAGTGAAACACATCAAACTGTATATTAATTCATTTTTGATGTCGTATGATGTAAATATGACAATTATATTTTTCTGGATTATTACCTGGGAAAAAATACATTTAAAAAAGTGCAAAGAGTGGTTTCTTTTTTTGGTGGTATAATAAATTGCTACAAATATTTTTATATTAACTCCTGCAAGCGCTATGTGTTGACATCTATGCACTATATATACAATCTGGTAGCCGTATTTCTTATAGGCTCAGTCACTGCAAAATAATGGTCAGACCTGATCGGAATATTAAAAAGGAGGAGCTTTCTTTAATATGGTAAATATAACACTGATTAATATTTGGTGAAACACGACTCTGATTGGTTGTAAAACGTGATTGAAACGTGATTGGTCATTGACTCCCATTTGGGGCATGAGTTAAATAGTCAAGATAATCATTTTTCACGCTTGATTATTTTCCGTTAAAACTTTTCTATTGAATAACGAATGTGTTATTTACAAATGTTGTTCTGTTTATCTCGACTATCAACTTTGATACGTTATATTGTCTCACGCTAAGGCCTATTAAAGACTGATAACTTGTCAACCATTTCATGCCAAAACATATTTTGAAATTTCTCTCAGAGAAGCGTTGTGATGTACGATGGCCGTGTCCAAAACATATCTGCATTTTTAATCGAAATGCATAGGACGTCGAAGCTACAATCCTGCAATGTCAACCCACTGTACGTAGCAGATGGTCTCCCTGCAGGAGTAAGAGCGGAGTGAAATGAGGTGGGACGCGGTGCTCGCGGCAGGTAGTGAGGATTATCCAATCTACCATTTCAGGCGTTCTTTTACTTTCTTATAGTTGAAATGAGTTGGCGCAGGATTTTAGTGCCTTGCACTTTAAACTTACTCACTGGCACTATCGAACCCGTAGGTTCATGGCCGCACGGACATAAGCTCTACATGCATCCCTATCCTGAGCTAATGCTTTCCAATCATTCCCTGTATAATCTCCGATTGAGGGTCTTTCCACTTTTCAGCGGTTGCCCTTTTACCAGCCGGCTGCTGGCCCTTCACATCCACATGTGTCAATCACAGAGGTAGATGATCAACAGCCAGTGTAGGGATCACATGTGGTTAGCATGTCGAGTCCCCCAGCCGTTATAGCTGGTTCCTCAACCTGGAGCCGCTACTTATTGTAGCTACCCAATTGCCTCACGATGCTGGGTGGGCACCGGTCCCATACTGGCCGAAATACGATGAGAAAATTTCTTCCCCCATGGAGACTCGAACCAGCGCAAGTCCCGTAGCTCTGCGCCAAGGCTTCCTACCTTAACCGCTCGGCTACGGAGCGGGACCCTGTATAATCTACTTCCCTCAAATCATAGTTAATGTTGCTCTTCCACCTCATTCTTGGTCTACCAACTGGGCGTTTCCCTTCTGGCTTTCCTACAAGAAATTTCCATGCACGTCTTTCATTCCCCATACGCTCAACATGTACTGCCCATCGCAGTCTACGAGACTTAATTGTTCTTATTATATCTGGCTTCCTATAAAGACAATGTAGTTCATTGTTATGAAGTCTTCTCCATTCACCTGTCTGTTCATCTCTCTTTGGTCCAACAATTTTCCTAAGAACTTTATTCTCAAATACTCGTAATCTCCTTTCCTCCCTTAAAGTAAGAGTCAATGTTTCGCTTCCATATAATATAACTGGTAGAATAATAGTTTTATATATTTTCAGTTTAACGTTTTTTGAAAGGAGTTGGGACATCAAGAGTCTCTGCAGTGCATAATAGCACGCATTTCCAGAATTGAGCCTATGTTTAATTTCTGTGTGCATCTTATTCCTATTTGTGATTATTGTTCCTAGGTATTTGAATTCAGCCACTTCCTCAAAATTTCCCTCATTTGTCATTAGCTGCCCATTTCCATTATATACTGAATTTCTACGTGATAATTATTTAGATACGGGTTTTGTACATCATAATGCTTCTCTGGAAGACATTTGAAGGAAGGTTTCGGCATGTAGTTCCTATATATGCCCACGACTGAAATGAAGATAAACGTTTCTAAGTGCGAAAGTATCTGTAAGCAGAAAATTGTATAAGTTAAATTTTACGATTTCCCGTTCTCAAAAAATCGTAAGTATTTTAGCCCGATAATCAGATGATTTAGTGAACTGCTTGCCCATGTCGTGGCACGACGCGATGAAATACTACCACGAGACGAGATTAATTTGAACTGTTATTTCGCTAAACTAATACCTACCACATAAACCCTGTTGATACCACGGAAAGGATTTCATGGAAGCGAACTAACTGTTAAGTATTGAGTAATACACATTCTAGTACACTGATAGGTTAATAGTACATATGTAACTATTATGATACCCCATTGTGCGATTTCGAAGAAGTTAGAGACGTCAATAAATTCTGGAAATACGTCTCATTTTCTAGCCTCACGTCCGGGTAGTTCTATAAAAGTAGAGAGGGTTGAATTTCCCCATTCAGTTATCATAAGTAATGCCACGAGTGATTTCCAAATTATCGATAAATTCTCGACTCACGAAGTGAGGAGTGAATTTATCTAGAGAATTTGGAAATCAAGAGTAGCATTTGTTAGGACTATTTAACGAATAAAATTAAGCTGTTTACTCACAAATCATTATTTAACTCTTGTTATTTTAAAATATTTATATATTTAATGTAAACGGCGATGTTTGAAAACAAATAAGAAGCGATAGGTACGCTTCATCTGCTTCTTTTGTTTATCACTGCAACCAGATCATACTATTTATTGCCAAAAGAACGCAATATTGTAAGAATGCTCTCTAGTGGAGAAAAAATGAAACACATCAAACTGTATATTAACTCATTTCTGATGTCGTATGATGTAAATATGACAATTATATTTTTCTGGATTCTTACCTGGGAAAAAATACATTTAAGAAAGTGCAAACAGTTGTTTCTTTTTTTGGTGGTATAATCAATTGCTACAAATGTTTTTATATTAATTCCCGCGTGCGGCATGTGTTGACATTCATGCACTATATATACAATCTGGTAGCCGTATTTCTCACAGGCTCTGTCACTGCAAAATAATGGTCAGACCTGTTCAGAATATTAAAAAGGAGTTGCCTTCTTTAATATGGTAATTATAACACTGATAAATATTTTGTGAAACACGACTCTGATTGGTTGTAAAACACGAATCATTGAGACGTGATTGGTCATTGACTCCCATTTGGGGCATGAGTTAAATAGCCTTAATACATTTTCATGTAGAGTGTTGAACTAGGTGGCAAGGAGACTATCCGAATCTTCGTGTCCATCATCTGAAAACTTTAAAAAAATTATTACGATTTTCTAAAGTTTTTCAATTCCATTGACTTGGTTTAACGTTCCGAACTACAGGTCGCGCTACCCGGGCCTCACAGCGGCACGACCTGTGGGAACACGGATTTTAAATTAATTTTCCCACACACGCATTTACTTTTTGCCCACACGCGGACATGGATGGCCTCACCGAATGAGTGATCACCTGAATTTGTAGGTTTCTTCTGAGGCAACACAACAAATCATCCATAAACATGGCCAATACAATAATGACGATTATGATGGCCAAATGTCGTTCGGGGACCGCTTGGACCTTATAGTTATCTGACATTTGTCTTACAGGTGAGCAAAATCCCATCACTCAGGAAAGTTTTCGCGACCGGCAATCGAGCCTGGGCCCGCTGCGAACTTTTAGTAACTACATGAGAACTTTCTGACAAAAAAAAAATATATAGGCTAGTTAGAGCATGGTGTATGGGGTAGACTAGTAAAGCCTTATAAAATCCTAAATTACTCTAATAATGATCAAAAGAAATTCTTCCGCAGTAGTGCGTTCTGTCGTAATTATAGCAATGGCGACCATGATTGAAACTTCAACTTCCTACATTTCGGGGTTGCCAACCTAAATAACTATACTGTAATAAAATAACTATACTGTAATATTGCATATTACAAACACGCATATGGGAAGTAAAACCACTGCTCTCTATGTATACTACATACAATGTAAATATATAAAAAATATCCTAAAATTAGTGTTAATATACATTTATGAAACAAATCACTGCATTTTAAATGAACTGAACTTTATTTGAAACAATGTAAAACAATAAATACGTACTTGCCGCCATTTTATCACTAAATTGTTCTCACGACCTCCTGTTATTTCAACTAATAAACATTGCCTACACTGTTAACGTTAGTCAGTTGTTTATAATGAACGCAAATATTTCCAACAAAGATATTATTTTACTATTATTTATTATTTTGAAAACACCATCGCGCAAAGAATAATGTACAACGCACGTTTGTGAAGTGTTTTATAGAATATCCGAAATTAAAAATCTCACTATCGCTCTATTTTTAAAGATTTTCCTTGTTTCTGTAAATACCACTTCCCAACCTCGCATCGTTACATACTAATACAACCAAACTGTATAAAATAACACGTGTAGTTGCAATATTTTGGACATTTGTGGACCCATGAATCAACAAAAAACCTGAATTTATAATTGAACCTGTTACAAATATCGATGAAATTATCATCAGTACATTCACGAATTTAAGCCATTTGTTGACCTGTTTCGGCCTCAAGAGAAACACCATCCAGAAGTGTTTTGAGTGGACGTCCTGGTCTTGTTCCTCCTGCAGATTGACCGATGAAATTAATATAGAAAATTAATATAAGATAATTAACTACAATCTTAAAAATCAGGTGGTAGTTACTGATACTGAAGATACGAGTATATTGCAATATGCTATGCCTAATTTCTATGCTATTTCAAAAGAATATGGTCTGGAAATATATTTCAATAAAACAAATACGTATAGCATTCAAAGTGTCCGCTAAATGCAAAAATATGTATAAGAAACAGAATAATGGATACAGGAAAACATTTTAATTATCATAAGTAACGCCACGAGTGATTTCCAATTTATCTAGAGAATTTGGAAATCAAGAGTGGCATTTGTTAGGACTATTTAACGAATAAAATTAAGCTGTTTACTCACAAATCATTATTTAACTATAGTTATTTTTAAATATTTATATATTTAATGTAAACGGCGATGTTGAAAACAAATGAGAAATGATAGGTACGCTTCTACTGCTTCATTTGTTTATCACTGCAACCAGATCATACTATTTATTGCCAAAGGAACGCAATATTGTAAGGAGGAGCTTTCTTTAATATGTTAATTATAACACTGATAAATATTTCTTGAAACACGACTCTGATTGGTTGTAAAACAGAAATCATTGAAACGTGATTGGTCATTGACTGCCATTTGGGGCATGAGTTAAATAGTCTGGGATAATATGTAACATACGGTAAACAATGGGAACTCGAAAATAAATTGAATGGATTCAGATACCTGTGTGGAAAAATTAGAAATTGTTTTGTATGCATTAAGAAAGAAACAAAATTAAAATTTTATATAATCAGATTCCGTCCGAAAATCGAACTTTGACTAAAAAGTAACTAAAAAATATAATCTGTAGAAATGAGTTTTTTGAGATATGTAGATGGCTATATATTGCGAGATAAAAAAATATAGCAGAGATACTAGGAATCAGCCTAACACATTCAGTTTTACAGACAGGATAAAAGAACAAAAACTAATTTGGTGGAAACACATTCAGAGGATAGATCAAGAATGTACAGCAAAACGGTTATTAACATATAAGCTAGAGGAAGGCAGGTCCTTCACTGCGATCATAGCATTTTCATGCTAAGCTTGCAGCTTTACTAGGGAATTGTATCTGTGGTAGCCTCCCGTTGCTTTCCACAATATATATATATATATATATATATATATATATATCCATAGTAATTCTGCCCGAAAGCAGGTCCTTTACTCCAATCATAGCATTTTGATGCTATGCTTGCAGCTTTACTAGGGAATTGTAGGTGTGGTAGCTTCCCGTTGCTTTCCACACCGGTGAAGGTGATGATGATAAGGATGATGATGATGGCCATATGTTTTCGGGGACCGTTTGGGCTTTAAAGTTTTCCTGACATTTGTCTTACAGGTGAGGAAAAACCCCGATAAAAACCTCACCCAGAAAAACTGCCCCGACCGGGGATCGAACCCGGGCCCGCTGCGTGACAAGCAGCACGCTACCTCGAGACCACAGCGGTGGACAATGTTGAGATAGTCACTCAAAACTGTCAAGCTCAATGTTTAAAAAGGTAGGATCGCGGCGCAATAGTACAGTAGGTGATATTAGAACACGCACTACACACACAGCGCGCGCACACGCTCACGCACAAGTTGGCAAGCTACTACATGTTGTGATTATTACTGCCAATAAGTACCTACAACACAGCTTGAAAAAAAGGACATTTTATAGCAAAATGTAGACCTACACGATTTTTGTCCCCTTCCATCTCCTATAACATTTGTGGAGAGGATTTGGTTGTTTTGAAATCAATGTCCTAAAACAGATTTATTGAAACTAATTAAAGTTAAAATTGATTACTTACTTACTCACTGGCACTATCGAACCCGTAGGTTCATGGCCGCACGGACATAAGCTCTCCATACATCCCTATCCTGAGATAATGCTTTCCAATCATTCCCTGTATAATCTACTTCCCTCAAATCATAGTTAATGTTATTCTCCCACCTCATTCTTGGTCTACCAACTGGGCGTTTTCCCTCTGGCTTTCCTACAAGAAGTTTCCATGCAAGTCTTTCATTCCCCATACGTGCAACATGTCCTGCCCATCGCAGTCTACGAGACTTAACTGTTCTTATTATATCTGGCTTCCTATAAAGACCATGTAGTTCATTGTTATGTAGTCTTCTCCATTCACCTGTCTGTTCATCTCTCCTTGGTCCAAAAATTTTCCTAAGTACTTTATTCTCAAATACTTGTAATCTCCTTTCCTCTCTTAAAGTAAGAGTCCATGTTTCGCATCCATATAATATAACTGGTAGAATAATAGTTTCATATATTTTCTGTTTAACGTTTTTTGAAAGGAGTTGGGACATCAAGAGTCTCTGCAATGCATAATAGCACGCATTTCCAGAATTGAGCCTATGTTTAATTTCCTTGTGCATCTCATTCCTGTTTGTGATTATTCTTCCTAGGTATTTGAATTCAGCCACTTCCTCAAAATTTCCCTCATTTGTCATTAGCTGTCCATTTACATTATTTAATGAATTTCTACGTGTGACCATATATTTAGTTTTATTGATATTTACTTCGTCCTAATTCCTTAGTGTTACTCAATAGTGTGTGCGTGTTGGCCTTTAGTATCTCCTCGCTGTCGGCCAATAATACTACATCATCAGCATAAACTAACAGCTTATTAATACCATTGAGTTGTAAGCCTTCCTCATTCTCTAAAGATTTAATGGCATGCTCTAGTACAAAATTAAATAGTAGAGGAGATAGTGCATCTCCTTGCCTCAACCCATTCTGGATTTCAAAAGTGTCCGAAACCTGTCTGCCTACACGCACCCTACTCTTTGTGCCAATTAGACACATTCGTATAAGTCTAACCAACTTTTTAGGAATTCCGAACTCCAGCAGGATACTATATAACTTCTCCCTCTTAATTGAATCATATGCTTTTTTGAAGTCTACATACAGTTGATGTACAGTACCATTATATTCCCATTTCTTTTCTAAAATCTGTCTTACACTAAAAATCTGATCTGTTGTAGACCTGTTTCTTCTAAATGCACATTGATGATCTCCTAGAATGTCATCAATATAGGGAGTAAGTCTGCTTACTAATATATTTGTTAGAATTTTGTACGAAGTTGAAAGTAATGAGATGCCCCTGTATTTGTTGCAATCAGTTTTATCTCCTTTCTTATAAATTGGTACGATAATTGAATCCTTCCATTCATCTGGAAGAGCTTCATTTTCCCAAATCATACTAAGCAACCAGCGTATCCTGTCCATCAATTTTTCTCCCCCTAATTTTATCAGTTCTGTTGGGATCTCATCTGAACCTGATGCTTTATACATCTTCAATTTTTCAATCGCCATTTCGACCTCTAATGCACTTGGCTCTGCTACTAGCATTTCTGCAGTCTGCAAATTATCCTCCTCAAAGTCCTGTTCTGTATGTACATTTAATAGCTGATTAAAGTAACTTTTCCATCTATTTAATATACTCCTGGAATCTGCAATCTTATCCCATTATCATTCCGAATTATGTTTGTTCTAGCCTGAAACCCTTTCTTCTCTATACTGATTCCCTGATATAATTCTCTAATATTCCTGTTTTTTTGCATTCATTTCAAGATCATTAATCTTCTCTCTCAAATATTCCCTCTTTTTACTCTTTAGTAGCTTGGTGGTTTCCCGTCTAATACTACCCAATGGCTCTAAATTTACCTCATTTGGCTCGTGTAACCATTTCATTTTTGCTAGCTTTCTTTTCTTTACAATGTCGGCACATTCCTCATCAAACCAATTCTTGTTTTGCCTCTTTTTTAAACAACCAATGCTTGTTTTGCCTCTTTTTTAAACAACCAATGCTTTCTGATGCAGACAATTTAATAGTATCTCTTATAGCCTCCCATTCTTTATCTATATCAGTTTCTTCTTCGTTTGCCATATTGTCATCGGAAGATTCCAGTGCTTCAAATCTATTAGCAATTTTGATTTGCTATTCTTGCCGCATTTCATCATTTTTCAAGTTTTTTCATTCAAATTTTACAGAATCATCTTTAGCGTTTGTTCCTCTCATAAGCGATAGCCGTTGTCTGATTTTCACTCTGACCAGATTATGATCCGAATTGCAGTCTGTCCCCTTAACTGATTTAACATCGATGATGCTAGTGTGCCAGCGTTTATCCACTAATACATGATCTATCTGGTTTCGAATTTCTCCATCTGGGGACGTCCAGGTGTATTTATGAATATCCTTATGCTGAAATGTTGTGCTCTTAACAATGAGATTCTTTGATGTGGCAAATGTGACTAATCTAACCCCGTTGTCGTTACTATCTTCATGAAGACTGAATTTGCCTATTGTTGGTTTGAATATATCTTCCCGTCCCACTTTTGCATTAAAATCTCCTAAGACAATTTTCATATGATATCGTGAAAGGCTATCAAATAAGCATTCTAATTCTTCATAGACCTCATCCTTGATCTTGTCATCTTTATCTTCTGTGGGAGCATGTACATTTACAATTATAAAATCATGTTGTTTACCACTTAGAATTATATATGATATTCTATCACTAACAAACTTAATATCTCGGATAGCGGATAGGACCCTCCTTCTGACTAAAAACCCCGTTCCAAATGCAGGTCTTTCTGCACCCCCGTAGTATAATGCAAAGCTTCCTGATTCCTGACTACCTTCTGCTGGCCACCTAACTTCCTGTAAAGCGACTATATCCAAGGGCGATTTATCTAGTTCCCGCGTTAATATCTCTAGTGCCCCGCTATTGTATAAAGTCCTAACATTCCATGTTCCTAGGAACATGTCCCTGTGTTTGAGCCTTTGGCATGGGTTCCCTGAAGTAGTCCCCGCCCGGAGAACCGAATGGGGGACTATTTGACCTCCGGAAAATTTTCGACCAAGGTACTTTTTTCGTCTGGCTTATCACCTTCGACCAGTCCGGCATGGGTAACCCTATCGGCAGCAATGCTACCACCAGCATAGCTCTCAGGATCATTTAAGCATGCAAGCCACTCCACCACGACAAGGTAAAGATACCATGGAGGGTTAAAATTGATTAATTAACTTTAACTAAAAGAACAAAAATCAGCATTATTCTGATGAGAGACTATCTACAAAATAAACTTATTTATATTTATTTTAAATAAATCACTCTTCATAGTTTCATATATCGTGTTCTATAAAACTACATTCTTTAACAAGCATCGTCATTGTCTGTAATGAAAAATGCTTGCTTGCGGTTTTCGTTTGATACAAAATCACCTACGTTTTTTTAATTTGGTGAGATGCCGTTCAATTTACATGAAATACACATGTTATTTACATTTGTCCCATATATGTGACTTGAAATACGAATAACGTGCTCCCAATATAAAACCGGACCGGCCTCACGGAGTTTCACGCGGCACGCAGTGCTGTCTATTCCTCCCGCAATTCACCCTGCCTGCCACCCGTCCTTGAACTGTTTCTTACCTTATAGAAAATGCTGAAAATGTTCTCCTCCCGCACACGTGCTATGGGATCACCTTGGTTTAGACAATGAACACGTGTATACTTGTAAGGTATGAATTTTAACAATTTTGTTGCTGTATGTGCAGAAGATACTGAAATCCCAACTTGTTGTGCTAATTTCGGTAATGATTTTTGTGGTGAACGTTCCAAATTTTCGCCAATTTCGTCATTTTTTTTTCGATGAGAACCGTACGCCTTCGCGTGTGTTTCTTATTTTGTACTGAACCAGTGGTCTCAAATTTAGTCACAAGATCGTGGATTGTCGATCTGGAAGGAGGTAATTGTCCAGGGAAGTTCCGAATAAATTCCTCGCGAACGCGACGAGCTGATTCGTATTTATAATAACATTTACACACATAAATGCGCTGCTCTAATGTCAGCTGACGTCTCATCTTGTCGAACGATAGTAAACTGACTAGTTCAAGGACGAGCGGCTGGCAGAGTGAAATGCGGACGAGGAGAGAGCGCTGCCTGACGGGTCATAGCCCATGAGGCCGGTCCGGGTTTATATTGGAAGCCCGGTATATAAACACAATTTTCTCGACACTAATTTAAATGGGGTGGATCCTTATTACTGACGAGCCATACAGTTGTTTACAAAACCATTTCTGTGTGAAGAGAAATAATTATATTTGAGTTCTGTGAAACAACTGCAATTTGTTACATAAATTGGGGCATGTAAGGGATGTAAAAGGTTAATGAAATGAGCATTCAAATGCCCTCGGCCAGAACCCATTACCTTTAATTTAACAGTTACTATTTTTATCATCTTGTAGTTGTAAAAACAAATATTTTATCTCACAACGTGTTTGCAATTTTCACATAATTAAATTTGTTACAATTGTAATTATAAAAATGTATATCATGAATAAGTAACATCTCATGATTCGATATATACAGGGTGATGCACAAACACCGACAACGGAGGTGAGGTGGTATATTGAGATTTGTTGATCACTTATAATAAGGTACCAATGGCCGGAAATAACGCATTTTCACTCTATGTGTATCTATCTTACCGAGAGTTACGTTAGTTGGATTTTAAGACTCAATACTTGATAATACTGTTACAGTCACAGCAAGTTTTCAAAAATCCATCTCCCATCTCATTGCAGAGCATACATCGGCAGTATAGTGATGGGCGCACACGTTCAAATTCTCCTGGCCTCGTTTGAATTATTTTTGTAGTAGAGTGGATTCGGACTATAAGATACATACGTGACTTTAGTGGAGTCAGATAAACAGAGTGTTTGATATCGTCCCACAAAACGTAGGCGGGAGGGGTTAAGAACAGGTGATCTCGGAGGCCATGGGAGTGGTCCCCCTCTTCCAATCCATCGACCCGAATACGTGGTATACAAATCTCACCTCACATTGGCATCGAAGTGAGATTCGTCGTGTTGCAGTCACATTTCTTTGCGGCGAAGCCACGTATCATAGGTTCCGACCTGTGAGGTGTTATCAAATAATGAGTCTTCATATCCTTCCAACTAACACTGACCTTGAGACATAATTAATTACTCATAGTGTGAAAACACAGCATTTCCGGACATCGGTACCTTATTAAAAACAATCAATATTTCTCAATATACTACCTGATCTCCGTTGCTGGTGTTATTGCAACATCCTGCACGTGTGTGTGCATATATATATATATATATGATATGAAAAGAAAAATGGCAGTCGGAAGATCTTTCCGCTACCTCTTGTGTGAATTGAGAATACTACATGTATAAGAAAATTGTATGTTTGTGTTGGAATTCTTGGGTAGCTCAGTTGGTTAGAGCGCTAAAGGTACAGAATTTAGAGACTCGAGTTCAAATCCCGACTCTAGCATTCATTTTTGTTTTCATATCATATTTGCCTTCATTGCCAAATGTCAAAAATATATTTATAATATCTATATATACAAGCGTTACTGCTATAAAGTAAATATTCTCTTTAATAATTTGCTTAACTGTTATGTTAGCCGCTAGATGGCAGTCGGAAGATCTTTCCGCTACCTCTTGTGTGAATTGAGAATACTACATGTATAAGAAAATTGTATGTTTGTCTTGGAATTCTTGGGTAGCTCAGTTGGTTAGAGCGCTAAAGGTACAGACTTTAGAGATTCGAGTTCAAATCCCGACTCAAGCATTCATTTTTGTTTTCATATCATATTTGCCTTCATTGCCAAATGTCAAAAATATATTTATAATATCTATATATATAAAGGATATCGAATTAAAATCCATGAAAGCTATTACGTTTCATATATTATTTTATCTATATTATCTCTCTTCAGTTAAGTCTATTTAGCATTTGAATGAGGTGTGAGTTCTTGGTAATCGTATTCCATACATGTTTACTATCATTAACTGAAATATAGATACAACATAATAATAAATATAATAATAATAATAATACATTTTATATTGTTAATATAATTATTTAGTCGTTCGCGATAAACTTGTGGTTATGTTCCTTGCCTCTGGTCCAGAGGGTTTTGGGTTTATACACGGATTGTGTCGATGGATATTTTATGATGGAAAAATCCAAGGGACAAGTCCTCTGGGAGGGACTTTAAGCCGTTGGTCCCGAGTCTGAAGATTTTCAGGCTCGTTAAAGTTCTTTAAATCTGAATAAAAATAACCTATAAACAAACTTTACCGACCTATGTATTCTTGTACAACCTTAGTTTTTTGCTATATATCTCAGTGTTCAGGGGTTGCCGCACACTTGGCACCTTTAAGTCACGCATATACAGTTACCTGTTGTCTAATAATTAATTTTTCTCTATTTATTTAATTTTATACTATGTCATTATTCTTTTCCTCGTTTTTTTATATATCTTGTACATATTATATATTTAATTCGTTAAATTTAGAGTAAATCAAAATACATTATAAATATTAATTGTATTGTATTCATAACTTGTAATCGTTTATATATATATTGTAATTTATATTTAAGACTTTTCTTTTATATTTTTTTAAACCTGGTTGAGTGGTAGACAAAGCCTTAAGGTCTTAACTCTGCCAGGTAAAATAAAGCTATTATTTTTATTATTATTATTATTATTATTATTATTATTATTATTATTATTATTATTATTATTATTATTATTATTATTATTACAATTATTATTGTGTCATTATGTTGACCGCATAACATTCATGAAATATGTGGGCAAATAATAGTAACTAAATTCACTTGACCAAGAAAGTTTTATTAAAGAGAGGTTAATATTCCAAACTGGGCCATTGCACCAATTTAGATAGATAGGTAGATAGATTTAGTTATTTGCACATTAACACTACTGCTGCCACCGGGAACACTGATGCAGCTGCTATTGAGCCTAGAGCAAGATAAATGATACAGTGAACGTGTGTAAGTGTACCTCATACGTCCTACATGGAACATGGTGCTCATAAAGGCAATTTATTAACCAAGGTAACTTAGGTACGCTTATTTACCTGACATGTGGTTACCACATCGCCTGAATGAGACATCTAGCAGCCAACTAAGTTATTACTTGAATGGATGAAGATCGGTTATATTTTCCATCCTATAAATCCATCGACTCCGACCGCGGGTTTCGCAGGTAACCCTATATATATATATATATATATATATATATATATGGTATAAATTAATTGTGCCGCATGAATTTAACTGCTTACAAAGGGGTATTACACAAGACATTTTTAAATAGGGAACTAATGGTCTACGAAGGAAAATGGACTAGTTATAGGGAATCAAAGTAATCGACATTTAATGCAGATAAATCAATAGAAGAGCAAAGTAGCAGAGAAAATTATACTTGAATAACTTCAGATCGTGGTATTAATTCCGAGGTCCTGATAGCTAATAATTCATCAATAACGTGTACGAAATATTGGATTATCAAATTCCTTAAAATTTGAAACTTTTGTGATGATTGCACGCCACTGCAGTGGTTAAAGCAGAATCGGTAGAATGTGTCCCTTAGCTCAGAGTGGAACACGCAAAATCTGTGTAGTTAACGTGTGGCTTAATGGTTAGAGCGATGGATTTGAGATTCGAACATTGATGGTTCAAGTCACAACAGTTCACTTTTTTTCTTTCCGTTTTTTTTCTATCCCTGCGTGTGATATGTTGACACTGAAATTTGTTCAGTATATGCATGCGCAAAATACCTTTTCCCATATTACATTGACTTAGGCTTTCACGGCCGGAGTTATTATGATGATCTTGTGAAAGATTTCCGGGCTGTTGGCCGTGGTCTTGAGGCAAGAAAAAGACTGGAATAAAATAGACGAGATCACCTATCAATCCACGATGTCAACTTGGGAACAATCCACCAGATCACATAAGAAAAAATCGAGTCTTCGTCTATACAAATTCCTAGAACCTACTTAGACACCACACGCACCGTAGTAAATATTAGCAACCGTCCACTCTCAGATGCAGAAATCTTACTTCTAGCGAAAGGAGGCAATTTGGCTGTCACACATTCAGCTATACTTGTGGAAGAAATAATCTCCATAGGAGTATTAACCTTTTCACTGCTGAGATATTTCCAGGCTTTAAAACCCTCCTTGCTCAATGCAGGGAGAAATATGGAAAAAAGTTTATTTAGGTTCCTAAGTGATGGCAGTATATGCCTGCCTAGTTTGAAAGCAATGCAATACGTATTATATAACTAGCAGGCGTTTGGATTTGAGAATGGATAGGCCTATATACACCCATAGCATGGCAAGCATTTTCTTTGCCTACGGATATACCCGTTCGTAGCAGTGTAAAGGTTAAAACTAGAAAAGGCAGAAACTTATTCAGTAACGAATTCTATGAACTAATAGGTGGAGTAGCTATGAGTAGTCCCCTGAGCCCAGTAGTTGCAAATTTCTTTATGGAAAACTTCGAACAAAAATGTTTAGAGACTGCCCCTCTTAAAACCAAGACATGGCTTCGATATATAGACGACACCTTCGTAATATGGAACAACGGGAAAGATGACATAGAAGAATTTCTTGCACACATCAACAACATAGACTCCAATATACAATTCACCGTAGAAAAAGAACAAGATAACAGCATATCCTTTCTGAACATCTCAATCAGAAGAGAACAAGATAGCAATATTTATCACACCATATATAGAAAACCTACGCAAACGGACAGATATCTTCATAAAACCTCCAATCATCGCCCCAAACAGAAACTTGGTATCATCAAAATATTGACAAATCGCGCCAAGAAACTTTGCCATCCTGAATTATTAAAAACTGATATTAAAAATCTCCGTACAGTATTCACAGCCAATGGATACACCAACAAAGAAATCAACACAGCAAACCATCCCAGACGATACAACAACAAGGAATCAGAAGAAAAAACGTCAACCAGGGCATTCTTACCATTCATCAAGAATTTAACTGACCGAATTGGAAAACTGCTAAAGAAAGAAGACTTAAATACAGTATATAGGCCTACCAGGAAAATCAAAAATCTCCTCAGACCGATTAAGGATCAACTTGATCCTCATCAATCAGCAGGCATATACAGGATCCCGTGCAGTTGCGGCCAAGTGTATATAGGCACCACTAAACGCAGCATCACAACCAGACTTAACGTGCTCGAACGATACATCCGTCTTAAACAAGTGAAAAAGTTGGCAGTAATAGAACACTCTCTACTTGAAGGCCATGCAGTACAATACAACAAGACATATATCTTATCTAACTGCACACACTATTTTACCCGTCTGCAACGAGAAGCCATTGAAATATTCAAACATCAAAATAGTTACAATAGAAAGGAAGAATCGTAAAAGTCAACAAAGCATGGATACCAGTCGGAAAAAAAAACAGATGTAAACCCCTACAAGAACTATCAGCTAGAACATCGGGGAGCAACCTGATTGGTGCAATGGAAGAACCTAATGCTATCCAACCAGAAGGCAGATACAATTTACGAACTAACGGACCACGCAGATAACATGTCGCGGATAGATGAATAAATAGGGCTGGTAGTCGACAAAATTGCAGAGTCTTCGTAGAGAACTCAAACAAGCAGCATGAACACGAGCTTTCCAACTATTACGTAAACCGGCCTAGGCCGACTGTACAACTGGCCTACGTATTGCAGCATCTAGATTGTCTGTGACGCGATATTGCACTACGAGAGGAAAAATCAATAATCGGACGGTGGCTAATAGTTATAATGTGTTTTGTGATTGGCTGAATCTTTCATTCTACATTGAGCAGCGACAGCAGTAACAACTATTTGACTGTTTATTGTACAAAGTGAAATTGTGTAGCCATACTGGCTGAATACAGGTATAGTGTCTAGTTTTCGTGTAGTGTCTGTGTATAATCGATAGGGTCTAGTGGCAGATAAATAAAATAAGTGTTTTTTGTCAGCCAATAGGCTTCTAGCCTGTGGCTGATCAATTCCCCATAAAGCGGAGGCACAACTCGATCCGTCCAAACTTAAATGCGCACATTACGGAGCATAAGGCCACCCTGCCTCCTATCGTAGCTGCCCAGCTTATGAGGCAGCTTAGCAAGCTTATATAACAACCGGATAATCCAAATCACCCGCACCTAATGTCCGTCCGCCCCGTACTTTTACTTCTGTAAAAGTAAATCCAGCCCTATGCTTCAGTCAAGCCTTACCTTTTGGCACTCCAGCTCAACAACGCATTGATCCTAGCACTGCTCGACCTTCGATACCGCCTGTACTTCACTCCTTGATGTCCGTACAGGCACAACAGGCACTCCAAGATTTCCAGCCTATATTGGCTGGCTTTAAATTTCCAATAGAGCGATTGTTGTTCCTGTCACAATTGGTGAATATGTGTCTCGGTGTTAATGGCTAAGTTCGCACACGGAAGCTGTCTCAATGCTCTGACATTTAATGCCAGTGGAATAGCCAGATAGATTCATGAACTAGAAACACTCATACAACAACGAGATATAGACATTTTTCTCCTGAATGAAATCCATCTTAAACCCAATGATCGGTTTCAAATCCCTAACTCTAACACATACTCTAATGACCGTCTCGACGGTCCCCTTGGAGGAACAGACATTTGTATCAAAAGAACTACAAGCCATAGAGTGGCCAACATTTCAAGATTTCAATTTATTGAGGCTACTGGAATATTAGTCTCAACTTCCCCAAATGAAACCACATTCATCGCTTATTTCTATAAATCTCCGTTGAGGAAATTAACCAGACACGACCTCAATATCCTAACTTCCGTCTCCCGCAGCTATTTGCGGGAGATTTTAATTCTAAACATCATTTCTGGAATTGACTTGTTTAAATTACCTCGGGCCTCATCCTTCAAAATAATTATCAGCTTCAAAAAATAGAAACCTCTGCTCCAAAGGATCACACATTCTTTCGTCACACAGCTTTTGGCATCCAATCCGACATCCTTGATATAGTCCTTTCGAAGAATTTACCTATATCAACACACATTAACACCATTAAAAATGCACTAGACTCCGATCATACACCAATACACTTTAAAATTACATCATATTATCAATTATCGCCGCCTTTATCAATACATAAAGCTCAACTCGACTGGCAGAGATACACTTACATGCTCAATCAATCGATTGAGCCTACAAAAATATACAGACCACAAAAATACACAGACCCCATACTTCAAAATTATTTATCAAGAAAGCGCTACTACCTTCGATTATACAGACGTTTTCTATCCCATCAACACAAACAGGTAATAAAGTCGCTATGTTCATCTGGTACGAAACCGATTGCAGAAACTTCAAGACCGATGGGAAGATTCTACGACTCAACAAAATATTGATCTTACTCCTCCTTGGGATATCTTTAAAATGATTAGAAGAAGTAGAGCTCCTGCTCCTCCTGCAATAAGCAGCAATGGTACCTAGGCCTATCACCCCGTTGACAAGGCCCAGGTCCTTGCTACACACCTGGCCAATCGGTTCCGACCACATGGACCCACTACCCCAGTACATGAGGCTGAGGTACTTGACGTTGTTACTACATTTCTTTCTACTCCTATCCCAAATGTCCTTCCAGACATCCACCTCAGAGGTGCGTATAACTGTACGTAACCTCAATCCTAACCGTGCCCCTGGCAGCGATGGTATTTCTAAACTTGCTCTGAAAAATCTACCCATGAAAACTCTACTCCTTTTGCTCCAAATATTTAAGTACTGTATTATGTTACAGTATTTTCCTAATATATGGAAACTTGCCAAAATCATAACCCTACCAAAACATGGCAAGGATCCATCAAACCCAGACAATTTGAGATCAATAAGTTTGCTGCCTGTGCTGGGCAAAATTTTGGAGAAAATTATTTTGACAAGACCCAAAATTGAAGTTGCAGACAAAGCTCCTTTACCAAACCATCAATTTGGCTTTCTAAATTTACATAACATTCCGCTCCAGCTAGCAAGACTGGTTGATCATATTGTCACGTGTTATAGCCAGAAACGTACTACCATCGCCGTATTCCTGGACATTGAGAAGGCTTTCGATACGACCTGGGTAAATGGGCTTATCTATAAACTAATAAAATTTAAAATTTCGGCGCTACTTATTAAATGAATTGCAAAACACCTCACTGACCGACAATTCTATGTTTCGGTCAGTGGGTATAAATCGGACTGCAAGGTAATCTTAGCGGGAGTTCCCCAACGTGCTCTCCTTTCACCCATACTGTATTCGTTGTTTGTGGCAGGCCTTCCTATTATCCCCTATGTTCATACTGCATCATTCGCCGATGATACCTGCTTCTTTTATCAGATTACCTTTAGATCTCTTCTTAACCGAATCCATGAATTCCAAACATCTCTTATTCGTATCTATATTTGGTTCCAGCAATGGAACATAAAGATAAATACGGCAAAAACCCAGGCGATCCTTTTCACCAAATCAACCAGGCGATCACCCATCCAACTAACAATGCGAACTCAAAATCCCCGTATAGAACCCTCAATCAAGTATCTCGGGGTCGATCTGGACCCCAAGCATACGTTCAAAATTCACATTTGACATCTACAATATAAAGCAAACGCAGCAATAGCAATTGTATACCCATTTTTCAGGTCGAATACATTGTCACGTAGGATCAAACTTTTACTGTATAAAAGCGTGATCCGCAGCATGCTACTATACGGATATGAGACCTGGAGCATCCTCGCAAAACAGCATAACCATCATCATCATCATAGTACATTCACGAATTTAGGCCATTTGTTGACCTGTTTCGGCCTCAAGAGAAACACCATCCAGAAGTCTTTTGAGTGGACGTCCTGGTCTTCTTCTTCCTGCGGGTTGATATCTTAACATTAGTTTGGGTATTCTGTGATCTTCCATTCGATGAACATGTTGTATCCATCTTGACTTATAATCAGAAATTTTGTTTTCTAAAGATTCCATGTGTACAGCATAACCAACAAGTACAAATTATACAGAACAAGTGCATGAAAATAATTTTTCAATCACCACGTTTTAATAGGATGACAGACCTACACAACGTAGCGCAGCTCCCCCATATTGACGCCACGCTAACTGAAAATGCAAGCAAAATGTATAAATTTACATCTTTGCATAAAAACGTTTTGGTACGCACTATGGGACACTAACCTCAGCGGCGTGCTGTCCATCGAAACATATTCACCCGAGTGACCCCTCATTATATCCAGCCAGAGATTTGGCGATGTGCTCTCACCTGGAGTAGCGTGGCTCATTCCGTACTGCTGGATTTCCGACTCTCGGCTTGAAGGCAGTGTGGTTTCTGATTACCTGCTCGAGCTCATCACATCCAAATCTCTATTATTCATCACCTTCGGCACGCAAACACTAGGGCCGCCAATAGGCTCAAGGTTAAGTGAACTTAAACCCATAACGATAGATACTTTCAACTTAGCTGCTAAAGATCCCTAGTAAGTTCTAATATACGCAGCTCACTGGGCGAAGCTAGACTTCGCTTTATTCAGTCAGTTCAGTCGACAAAATTGCCAGTCTCAAGGCAAACCATGAGGCTGCCGGACGCAGTCTCTGGCGAAACGTCGGGGAACTACAAGCCTCAAGACCACGGCCAACAGCCCGGAAATCTTCTACAAGATCACCAAAATATTCGCATATTGGTTATTATATTAACATCTGATTTCCCAATTGTTTCTTGTGCAATCTATTTACCTCAAATTATAGTTCGTATTATTCTCCCACCTCATTATGGGCCTGTCTACTGGGCGCTTTTCCACTGATTTCCCTAAAACTTGATCTATTTAATAAATAATTGTTATGTTTTACTACATTTTGTATTTGGATGTATTTCTATTGCTTAGTTTGGTGTAATGATTTTAAAGCATGTGGAATAGTTGAGGTTATAGCGTGTAGTCACAGAACACATCTGACGCATTGGGAACATTAATTATATCCGTGCAACAGGCAGGAATTCCAACATGACGTCAGGAAGACTTGCCAATAACAATATCAATGATTGTGTCATAAGGGGTACAACCCACACAATCAAATTCTCGTTATCGAGTCCTGGAGGACATATGTCTACAATATATCTTCTGCACGTTCACATCCTCAACCTTTTCCTTTCTAACATAAAATTCTTTTATACTCCAAGATAATGTATAGTGGTAAAAATATCTTGAAAAAAGGAAAGATCCATTAAAATTCCATCTTTAAAATCTACTCAGAATTTTAATTTCCATTCAAATATATTTAAAAGTATACAGACTCTCCTAAGGCCTGTCGTGGAATAAAGTTACCTGTTGGTGGATAGCAAATCTGGAAAGTCATTTTCTTGTTTCCTTCTTCTTATTTCCCTCCTCCTCCTCCTTCTTCTTCTTCTTCTTTTTCTTGTCTTCACGGATCGTACAGAAATCCACCTGCACCGGATTCGAAATCTATTTTCCATCTTCTCGTTGTTCTACTTCTTGATATTTTCCTCTTCGTTCCTGAAAAAAATGATTCACCAGCCATCTAACAGGACTCATTCTTTCCAGTTGATCTCTCTAACACATTCCATCATCTATTACATATTCAATTATATTTATAACCGTAAATTTAATCCTGATGGCCCCATTTTCTATTTCATCCAATTTCGAATATGCAGCAAAATGTCTCAGAATTCTCGTTTCTTCAGCTTCAATTCTACTTTTTATATATTTTTCCCGAAGTTTAAGATTAATTTCTTAATCCAATATTGACTTCGAAATACCATTCCACAGTTTAAAAATGTTATTAATTTCGTTTCCTACTTCAATGTTTTCGCAAATGGAGAAATTTGTATTATTAACAGTGAGAACTTAATCACGATAATTGTTTCCAATCTCCAATCATATTATGTACAGAAATAGTCGTAGTTGAATATTCTTAGGCCTATACTCTATTTAATATATGTATATATTTAAATTAAATTTGAAGGCTCATATTTTACTGCATAAAAGACTGATTGCTTACATTAAGAGAAAATAGATAGATACATGTATGAGAGAGAATGTTATATATATATCGTACCAATTTATAAGAAAGGAGATAAAACTGATTGCAACAACTACAGGGGCATCTCATTACTTTCAACTTCGTACAAAATTCTAACAAATATATTAGTAAGCAGACTTACTCCCTATATTGATGACATTCTAGGAGATCATCAATGTGCATTTAGAAGAAACAGATCTACAACAGATCAGATTTTTAGTATAAGACAGATTTTAGAAAAGAAATGAGAATATAACGGTACTGTACATCAACTGTACGTAGACTTCAAAAAAGCATATGATTCAATTAAGAGGGAGAAGTTATATAGTATCCTGCTGGAGTTCGCAATTCCTAAAAAGTTGGTTAGACTTATACGAATGTGTCTAAATGGCACAAAGAGTAGGGTGCGTGTAGGCAAACAGTTTTCGGACACTTTTGAAATGCAGAATGGGTTGAAGCAAGGAGATGCACTATCTCCTCTACTATTTAATTTTGTACTAGATCATGCCATTAAATCTTTAGAGAATGAGGAAGGCTTACAACTGAATGGTATTAATAAGCTGTTAGTTTATGCTGATGATGTAGTACTACTGGCCGATAGCGAGGAGATTCTAATGGCCAACACGCACACGCTATTGAGTAACACTAAGAAATTAGGACTGGATGTAAATATCAATAAAACTAAATATATGGTCACATAGAAATTCAGTATATGATGGAAATGGACAGCTAAGGACAAATGAGGGAAGTTTTGAGGAAGTGGCTGAATTCAAATACCTAGGAACAATAATCACAAACAGGAATGAGATGCACAAGGAAATTAAACATAGGCTCAATTCTGGAAATGCGTGCTATTATGCATTGCAGAGACTCTTGATGTCCCAACTCCTTTCAAAAAACGTTAAACTGAAAATATATAAAACTATTATTCTACCAGTCATATTATATGGGTGCGAAACATGGGCTCTTATTTTAAGAGAGGAAAGACGATTACAAGTATTTGAGAATAAAGTACTTAGAAAAATGTTTGGACCAAGGAGAGATGAACAGACAGGTGAGTGGAGAAGACTACATAACAATGAACTACATGGTGTTTATAGGAAGCCAGATATAATAAAAACAGTTAAGTCTCGTAGACTGCGATGGGCTGGACATGTTGCACGTATGGGGAATGAAAGACTTGCATGGAAGCTTCTTGTAGGATAGCCAGAAGGAAAACGCCCAGTTGGTAGACCAAGAATGAGGTGGGAGAATAACATTAACTATGATTTGAGGGAAGTAGATTATACAGGGAATGATTGGAAAGCATTAGCTCAGGATAGGGATGTATGGAGAGCTTATGTCAGTGCGACCATGAACCTTCGGGTTCGATAGCGCCAGTGAGTAAGTAAGATATATATATATATATATATATATATATATATATATATATCCCCTATGTAATTCTGTGCCAGGGCAGGTCTTTCACTGCAATCATAGCATTTTCATGCTATGCTTTACAGCTTTACTAGGGATTTATATAGTTGTGGTAGCTTCTCGTTGCTTTCCATACCGGTGAAGGATGAGATGAAGGCCGGATGATTTTCGGGGACCGTTGGGCGCCCTTAGCTTCCTGACATTTTTCTTCAAGGTGAGGAAAAACCCCGAAAAACCCCTTATCCAGGAGCCTGTTCCGACCGGGAATCGAACCCGGGCCCGCTGTGTGACACACAACATGAAAATAAATGTCTGAACTAGGATTTGAACCCAGACCTCTGCAACTCTGTAGGAACTGCGCCACCCAGGAAACCTAGCACAGACATTTATTTTTCATATATAAATGTGTGTGTGTGTGTGTGTGTGTGTGCAGGTGTGTGTTTCTGTGTTTGTGAGTGCAAAAATACCAGTCTTCACAAGAGCTGACATCATCATGTATGAATATGAAGGATCCAAAGAAAGAAAATGCTTAGTCACTATTCATAAACTTTTCAGGGGAGCAAATTTTCACTTTAAAACGGTCTCAAGAATTTATTACCTTCCTTACTAGTAATTTTATGACACATACCGTACTTTTTAGAAATAAATATTAAATACAACACTTAAATACAACAAAAGTATTTCCTATTGTTTTCATACAGTTTAACAGTAAATATATCATGTCAATTAAAAAAGGGAAAGGATATGTTAAGTCTCTTTTGTTCTCCCTGTTTTCATACAGTTTAACAGTAAATATATCATGTCAATTAAAAAAGGGAAATGATATGTTAAGTCTCTTTTGTTCTCCCTGTTTTCATACAGTTTAACTGTAAATATATCGTGTCAATTAAAAAAAGGGAAAGGATATGTTAAGTCTCTTTTGTTCTCCCTGTTTTCATACAGTTTAACAGTAAATATATCATGTCAATTAAAAAAGGGAAAGGATATGTTAAGTCTCTTTTGTTCTCCCTGTTTTCATACAGTTTAACAGTAAATATATCATGTCAATTAAAAAAGGGAAAGGATATGTTAAGTCTCTTTTGTTCTCCCTGTTTTCATACAGTTTAACAGTAAATATATCATGTCAATTAAAAAAGGGAAAGGATATGTTAAGTCTCTTTTGTTCTCCCTGTTTTCACACAGTTTAACAGTAAATGTATCATGTCTATTAAAAAAGGGAAAGGATATGTTAAGTCTCTTTTGTTCTCCCTGTTTTCATACAGTTTAACAGTAAATATATCATGTCAATTAAAAAAGGGAAAGGATATGTTAAGTCTCTTTTGTTCTCCCTGTTTTCATACATTTTAACAGTAAATATATCATGTCAATTAAAAAAGGGAAAGGATATGTTAAGTCTCTTTTGTTCTCCCTGTTTTCATACAGTTTAACAGTAAATATATGTCAATTAAAAAAGGGAAAGGATATGTTAAGTCAAGTCTCTTTTGTTCTCCCTGTTTTCATACAGTTTAACAGTAAATATATGTCAATTAAAAAAGGGAAAGGATATGTTGAGTCTCTGTTGTTCTTCCTGTTTTCATACAGTTTAACAGTAAATATATCATGTCAATTAAAAAAGGGAAAGGATATGTTAAGTCTCTTTTGTTCTCCCTGTTTTCATACATTTTAACAGTAAATATATCATGTCAATTAAAAAAGGGAAAGGATATGTTAAGTCTCTTTTGTTCTCCCTGTTTTCATACAGTTTAACAGTATATATCATGTCAATTAAAAAGGGAAAGGATATGTTGAGTCTCTTTTGTTTCTCCCTGTTTTCATACATTTTAACAGTAAATATATCATGTCAATTAAAAAAGGGAAAGGATATGTTAAGTCTCTTTTGTTCTCCCTGTTTTCATACAGTTTAACAGTAAATATATGTCAATTAAAAAAGGGAAAGGATATGTTAAGTCAAGTCTCTTTTGTTCTCCCTGTTTTCATACAGTTTAACAGTAAATATATGTCAATTAAAAAAGGGAAAGGATATGTTGAGTCTCTGTTGTTCTTCCTGTTTTCATACAGTTTAACAGTAAATATATCATGTCAATTAAAAAAGGGAAAGGATATGTTAAGTCTCTTTTGTTCTCCCTGAAATTCTAATGAAGAATCAAAATAACAACATGGTTATTTATATTATACTCTCAAAAATCAATGATATCCAATTTAAAAATCTTCATGTTATTGGTGTGGTAGACAGGAGAAGAATGCCTAAGTCTGAGGATTGCAGAAGAGCTTTATCATCTGTATATCTTCGTCCTTTACCCAGGATATTGGTAATGTGCATGTTAGGAATGTTAAAAAAGTGTCATTATTTTACAGTTTTTCTCATTTTAAAACAAAATAAAATAAATTTCTTTTCACCACTCGACTAAGATAAAAATTTATCTCATCATGCGAATGGAATTCTTTCATACTCTTAATTATTTCTTCCCTATGATCTACACCAACTAACTCAAAAAATTTTCTTCTACACTTAACAATCATTTCCTGCCTCATGGCATAGAAGTTTCAATTTCTGTTGAACTGCATCCACCGTTCCAAAACATTTCCTCTTCTTTGTGCTTGGTGGTACGAATGTTTGATTGTCACCCTCAGATCCAGGCCATTTTTGTACAAAATACTAATTACAAAACATTAAACTTCATATCTAATCATACACAAAAAATTACCTGTTCTAATGATAACAATGTAAACATTGGGAGGGAAACAATATTATAAGCAGTGTAATCAAATCTCCAGTATGAAACTATCATGTTTTTTCCATATTCACACATCTCCAGTATGAAACTAGCATGTTTTTCCCACATTCACACATCTCCAGTATGAAACTAGCATGTTTTTCCCACATTCACACATCTCCAGTATGAAACTAGCATGTTTTTCCCACATTCACACATCTCCAGTATGAAACTATCATGTTTTTTCCATATTCACACATCTCCAGTATGAAACTATCATGTTTCTCCCACATTCACACATCTCCAGTATGAAACTAGCATGTTTTTCCCACATTCACACATCTCCAGTATGAAACTAGCATGTTTTTCCCACATTCACACACCTCCAGTTATGAAACTATCATGTTTTTTCCATATTCACACATCTCCAGTATGAAACTATCATGTTTCTCCCACATTCACACATCTCCAGTATGAAACTAGCATTTTTTTCCATATTCACACATCTCCAGTATGAAACTATCATGTTTCTCCCACATTCACACATCTCCAGTATGAACTAGCATGTTTTTCCCACATTCACACATCTCCAGTATGAAACTAGCATGTTTTCCCACATTCACACATCTCCAGTATGAAACTAGCATGTTTTTCCCACATTCACACATCTCCAGTATGAAACTAGCATGTTTTCCCACATTCACACATCTCCAGTATGAAACTAGCATGTTTTTCCCACATTCACACATCTCCAGTATGAAACTAGCATGTTTTCCCACATTCACACATCTCCAGTATGAAACTAGCATGTTTTTCCCACATTCACACATCTCCAGTATGAAACTATCATGTTTCTCCCACATTCACACATCTCCAGTATGAAACTAGCATGTTTTTCCCACATTCACACATCTCCAGTATGAAACTAGCATGTTTTCCCACATTCACACATCTCCAGTATGAACTAGCATGTTTTCCCACATTCACACATCTCCAGTATGAAACTAGCATGTTTTCCCACATTCACACATCTCCAGTATGAATATCATGTTTTTTCCATATTCACACATCTCCAGTATGAAACTATCATGTTTCTCCCACATTCACACATCTCCAGTATGAAACTAGCATGTTTTTCCCACATTCACACATCTCCAGTATGAAACTAGCATGTTTTCCCACATTCACACATCTCCAGTATGAAACTATCATGTTTTTTCCATATTCACACATCTCCAGTATGAAACTATCATGTTTCTCCCACATTCACACATCTCCAGTATGAAACTAGCATGTTTTTCCCACATTCACACATCTCCAGTATGAAACTAGCATGTTTTTCCCACATTCACACACCTCCAGTATGAAACTATCATGTTTTTTCCATATTCACACATCTCCAGTATGAAACTATCATGTTTCTCCCACATTCACACATCTCCAGTATGAAACTAGCATGTTTTTCCCACATTCACACATCTCCAGTATGAAACTAGCATGTTTTCCCACATTCACACATCTCCAGTATGAAACTAGCATGTTTTTCCCACATTCACACATCTCCAGTATGAAACTAGCATGTTTTCCCACATTCACACATCTCCAGTATGAAACTAGCATGTTTTTCCCACATTCACACATCTCCAGTATGAAACTAGCATGTTTTTCCCACATTCACACACCTCCAGTATGAAACTAGCATGTTTTTCCCACATTCACACATCTCCAGTATGAAACTAGCATGTTTTTCCACATTCACACATCTCCAGTATGAAACTAGCATGTTTTTCCCACATTCACACATCTCCAGTATGAAACTAGCATGTTTTTCCCACATTCACACATCTCCAGTATGAAACTAGCATGTTTTCCCACATTCACACATCTCCAGTATGAAACTAGCATGTTTTCCCACATTCACACATCTCCAGTATGAAACTAGCATGTTTTTCCCACATTCACACATCTCCAGTATGAAACTAGCATGTTTTTCCCACATTCACACATCTCCAGTATGAAACTAGCATGTTTTTCCCACATTCACACATCTCCAGTATGAAACTAGCATGTTTTTCCCACATTCACACATCTCCAGTATGAAACTAGCATGTTTTTCCCACATTCACACACCTCCAGTATGAAACTAGCATGTTTTTCTCACACATCTCCAGTATGAAACTAGCATGTTTTTCCCACATTCACACATCTCCAGTATGAAACAAGCATGTTTTTCCCACATTCACATTCGCTTAGAAGTTTTTTTCCCTGGTCACGAATTATTTGCTCCTCTGTATTCAGTGACTGGGCAGGGTTTTTCCCAGCGTGTTTTACTAGAAACGTAGAAGACCCTGAAAGCTACAAGATGTGAACATAAACAGAATTTTGAAAAAGAGTGACTTAGCATGTTCTTTCCGTGAAGCTTTCATGTATTATAACTGTTACTGAACCTCTCGGAAACAAAACCAGTTTTGCTTTCCTTAACGACAAATCTTCTTCATGATTACAACACTGTACCGAATCTGGATTGATTTCCATTTGGTATCTGTTCTGGAGTAAAATTATGTTCATCAGTGAAATGTATTGTCAGCAAAAATTATTCAGTTTTTGCTTGTAAACAGCAGCACGACCAGTGTATCTATTGCTAACACCGTGCGTATTCTTATCAGAAGTTATTAATTTTTTATGTGGAAACTGGGAACACTTAAAACTTGATCCATAGTTTAAATATTTTAAAGAATAATATGTCGTTGGATCAATTTGTTTATTAATATTCAACGCTCAGAGATTCTTATCGTCTAATCTGCACGATTTCACTTTCGTCTTCATTGCAATGAAATAATGACGAAACCCGTTATATATTCATGATACACCATTTCCCTTTGTCGGCATAATGTTGTAAGGGTGTTTTTTCTCAATATTATATCATTTTATCATTCTTATTAGTGTCAGTACCAACATTAATTTTAAACGAAATGTCGTGGAAATATACAAATTAGGAGTATATAACTTGTAACGATTCCTATCCTCTAAGCTCCATTGTTACGGGGATCAGAGGAGTATATTATTTATTGCAGGTAATAAAACACATATACTTTTCATTTGTACTTTTCAGTCACAACTGGAAAGCATACACTATAACGTCTAAAATAACGCGTATATCTTGCCTTATATTGTAAAATACAAATAAAATGTTATCTTTCGAATATCAGTGTAAACCACGTGGACCTCCCTTATGAATTAAATTTATCGGTCGATATGAATTGTCAAATTGTACATATGTACTACAGCCTCCTCAGCGAAGAACAGAATGGCTTTCATAAAGGTCGACCCTGCTGAGATAGTTATTTCTCCATGAAATTATAATAGAAAAATACAGGTAGTTCAATGTAGAAGTACATTTAGCTTTGCAGAATTTAAAAAAGGCCTTCGACAAAATCAATAGGAATAAATTGTTGGAAATTTTAGCTGAGAACAATCTACCACAACTGCATATTTTAAATTCATACAATATCTTTAAAACAAATTTGATTTCATTTCGAATCAATAACACACAAACAGAATGGACCAAAATGAATAGGCGCGTAAGACAAAGGATGTAGTCTCTCGCCCTTCCTCTTTATCATATACATGGGTAGAATACACCAAGATTGGCGACAGATGAGACACGGTTCTATCTAAATTAATAGAAACCTAAAAATAAACTCCTTGCTTTTTGCAGATGATTTGGTATTAATAGCTCCAACAGAAACAGATTTACAGTATTCTATACACAATTTTAATATAATTGCAAAAAAGGTACAATATGGAAGTCAATACAAAGAAAACTAAAGTGATGGCCTTTTGTGGGAAATACCCCATACCTAGCAAAATTGTTTTGGATGATGAAATTTTAGAACGAGTAAATGAATTTAATTGTTTGGATTATAATTTAACATTTTAAGATGAAGCTGGTATATCAAAGAAAATCACAAATTTTACAAAAACAACGGGGATAATCAACAGTACAATGAAACCATCTTTAGGACAGAAGAACACAAGATGACGACTTTATAAGGTTCTCGAAAGACCAGTATTAAGATAGTAGTGAAGCATGGACAATACGAAGAAGAGATGAAAGCCGAATAACAGCAAATGAGATGCGATTTATTCGCCGTACAGCGGGCTACAAAAAGTGGGACCATAAAAGAAATGAGGAAATTATGGAAGAGTTGGATGTAGAACCCATTCTTCACCATAATACAAAACTACCAGAACAACTGGAAAGCCCATCTTCAACGAATGACGTCTCATAGAATTCCAAAAGCCTTACTTCGCTACTGCCCTCAAGGCAAAAGATCGCTGGGACGTCCAAAAAAGCGCTGGATGGAACTCCTATTTGAGACCGTAACAGGCCACACGGCTAATTCTTGCATGGGTGATGACGATGATGATGATGACTTTATCATCATTGTTGTTACTGCTTCATCTGCTAGTATGTATTACTACTCTTCTTACAAACATAAATAAATTTGAGCATAAAACTAATACATCTACAATCTTACAAATTATTAAATTTATTAAATTATATACGACCTAAGTAGGCTACGTATAAAGTGAGTAATTTATAGAAAGCGTTGTATAATTTATATTTCTCTCTTCAGAAGATACTTTTAACACATAATGTTTCATGATAAATCCATGTTAAGAAATAACAAGATCATATTAAAGCTAGGCATATTCCTATACCTAACTACAGGGGCATCTCATTACTTTCAACTTCGTACGAAATTCTAACAAATATTAGTAAGCAGACTTACTCCCTATATTGATGACATTCTAGGAGATCATCAATGTGCATTTAGAAGAAACAGGTCTACAACAGATCAGATTTTTAGTATAAGACAAATTTTAGAAAAGAAATGGGAATATAATGGTACTGTACATCAACTATATGTAGACTTCAAAAAAGCATATGATTCAATTAAGAGGGAGAAGTTATATAGTATCCTGCTGGAGTTCTGAATTCCTAAAAAGTTAGTTAGACTTATACGAACGTGTCTAAATGACACAAAGAGTAGGGTGCGTGTAGGCAAAAAGTTTTCGGACATTTTTGAAATCCAGAATGGGTTGAAGCAAGGAGATGCACTATCTCCTCTACTATTTAATTTTGTACTACAGAATGCCATTAAATCTTTAGAGAATGAGGAAGGCTTACAACTCAATGGTATTAATAAGCTGTTAGTTTATGCTGATGATGTAGTATTGTTGGCCGATAGCGAGGAGATACTAAAGAACAACACGCACACACTATTGAGTAACACTAAAAAATTAAGACTGGGAGTAAATACCAATAAAACTAAATATATGGTCACACGTATAAATTCATTATATAATGGAAGGACAGCTAATGACAAATGAGGGAAATTTTGAGGAAGTGGCTGAATTCAAATACCTAGGAACAATAATCACAAATAGGAATGAGATGCACAAGGAAATTAAACATAGGCTCAATTCTGGAAATGCGTGCTATTATGCATTACAGAGACTTTTGATGTCCCAACTCCTTTCAAAAAACGTTAAACAGAAAATATATAAAACTATAATTCTACCAGTTATATTATATGGGTGCGAATCATGGACTCTTACTTTAAGAGAGGAAAGGAGATTACAAGTATTTGAGAATAAAGTACTTAGGAAAATTTGTGGAGCAAAGAGAGATGAACAGACAGGTGAATGGGGAAGACTACATAACAATGAACTACATGGTCTTTATAGGAAGCCAGATATAATAACAGTTAAGTCTCGTAGACTGCGATGCGCAGGATATGTTGCACGTATGGGGAATGAAAGTCTTGCATGGAAGCTCCTTGTAGGTAAGCCAGAGGGAAAACGCCTAGTTGGTAGACCAAGAATGAGGTGGTAGAATAACATAAACTATGATTTGAGGGAAGTGGATTATACAGGGAAAGCATTAGCTCTAAATAGGGACTTGTGGAGAGCTTACGTCCGTTCGGTCATGAACTTACGGGTTCAATAGTGCCAGTGAATAAGTAAGTAAGGAAGGAATATTCTTTCATGGTGAATTAAAATGGCGGTAATGCCGTATATACTTGGAAAAAGGAGACAAAAATAAATCACAAAATGAAATATTTCCGCCTGACCTCAATACAGACAGAACGTTATAGGACACATTCTGTGTGATATGATTCAAAATCCACACTCAAGGTTAAAAGTAAATTAATTTTGAAGTCACTGCGTTGCATACAAGATTTTGCAGCTGTTATTTGATTTAACTACTGGATATTATCGATAGAAGGTGCCAACCTACTCTCATATTACGGAACGTTGAATGTTACTCGAGTTGGTGCTAGAGTGTTATAACTACTCTCACGTTTCATTTTGTGTTCAGACTGGATCCGCTGGCATCGGAAGAACTCGTAAGTACCCACTTCTCCACTTATTGTCGTTGAACGATATACACAGAGTCTAATTTTTGTTTTCTACATTCCATCAACTTTTGAACACACAGTGAACATGGCAGTACAAAACCTGTCTACTTTCAATGAACAGGGTACTGAATATGAAACTCCATGCAGCAATGGGAGGTACATGAGTACATCCGCGCTTTTTTAATCGAGATCGGTAGCGGTATATTTGTATTATGCTATAATCCTAGATGGAAAAAGTTAAAAATGAGTTTTGTCAGTTTGATAGTTAGTTCAGTAATGGGAATAAAAAAATTAGCACAACTGAAAATTAGCAGAGCCACTAAGTTTTCGTAACTTTCGTGTAAGACTAAGCGTATTTCTGTCTTAATGCATGAGTAGCATAAATCACGAACATAAAAAAGTACACTGAAGTGAAGCTAAAATTACCAAGAGTGTTAGTGCATCACATGTCCTTGCTTCGAGCTCTGACATACGTGCGACTAGTTCTGCGACTATTCCGTAAATAAAGAAGCAATATCAGTGTAAATATGACGCGGATTATCTGGGGTTGGCATTTATGTGGCGTCGCGATAAAGAAAAACCAAACCACAGGGTGTGTCATGTTACGAAGTTCTGTCAAATACTTCCTTGAAATCAAATAAATTACGCTGTCATTTAGAAACTAAACATTCAGATGTAAAAAATAAATGCTAAGATTGTATTCACGTAGACTTTCACGGCCGGAGTTGCTATGATGATCTTGAAGAAGATTTTCGGGCTGTAGGCCGTGGTCGTGAGGCTTGTAGTTCCCCGACGTTTCGCCAGAGACTGCGTCTGGCATCCTCAAGGGTTGTCTTGAGACTGGCAATTCCGTCCGCTGTCTGTCCTATTTATATATAAATACGTATAAATAGGACAGACAGCGAACAGAATTGCCAGTCTCAAGACAACCCTTGAGGATGCGAGACGCAGTCTCTGGCGAAACGTCGGGGAACTACAAGCCTCACAACCACGGCCTACAGCCCGAAAATCTTCTTCAAGATCATCAAATGCTAAGAGTATTTCGCTTTCGAATTAATGGAGATTATAGTGGGAAATTGATTGTATATAAAGGGGGTCACTAATTTGAAAGGATTTGGAATCATCGCATTAGACTATGTTTCGTATTCGTTGTACAAGTGAGGATCTGAACCTTGCTGCGGTTAAGAATGGAGTTCAAACACGTGTTAGATATTAGATTTAATTCCCACGTCTAATAATACAGTTCGAGCCTTTGGAGAGAAGTAGATTATGCAAGGAATAATTGGAAAACATTAGCTCAGGATAGGGATGTGTGGAGAACGTATATCCGCTCGGCCATGAACCTACGGGTTCGGTAGTGCCAGTGAGTTAGTCAGCTAATTAATTGATGACATAGTTCACCTCCGTATCAATGCAATGCGTATTGACGTTCCAAACAAACTGATCGTGACAGTAAAAGGCAGTAGATTATTTGCATTACAAATTGTTGAATAAACTGACATTGTTAATTCATGCCATATATTTCATTAGGTACGAATATCAGGTTACCGTCGATGAAGCATTTTTTTCTGATGACTTTCCGACGCATATAACAGCAGAATGCACTTTCAAACTTCTTAATTCATATATGATATGAAAACAATAGAAATAATACATTATACATATATATATATATATATATATAATTGATTATTTATATTGTCTTTATATCATATATGAATTAAGAAGTTTGGAAGTATATATATATATAACTATTATTCTACCAGTTATATTATATGGGTGCGAAACATGGACTCTTTCTTTAAGGTAGGAAAGGAGATTACGAGTATTTGAGAATAAAGTTCTTAGGAAAATTTTTGGACCAAAGAGAGATGAACAGACAGGTGAATGGAGAAGACTACATAACAATGAACTACATGGTCTTTATAGGAAGCCAGATATAATAAGAACAGTTAAGTCTCATAGACTGCGATGGGCAGGACATGTTGCGCGTATGGGGAATGAAAGACGTGCATGGAAACTTCTTGTAGGAAAGCCAGAGCGAAAACGCCCAGTTAGTAGACCAAGAATGAGGTGGGAGAACAATATTAACTATGATTTGAGGGAAGTAGATTATAAGGGAATGATTGGAAAGCATTGGCTCAGGATAGGGATGTATGGAGAGCTTATGTCCGCGCGGCCATGAACCTACGGGTTCGATAGTGCCAGTGAGTAAGTAAGTAAGAGTATGTAAGTATACTAGAAGTCCCGGCCACGCGTTGCTGTGGCTAAGGTATGCGTTAAAAATTTAAATTAAGTTGCTGTCTTTCAGCCAGATTACTTAAAACAAATACTTACACACGAAATAATAATATTGAAAATAAAATAAACATTGAACACACTTAAATTAAGTAATAATCAATATTTGTAATTCAATTGAAATTCGCGGTTGCAACAAAAAGCACAGCCATCTGGATCTTTCTTTGTTAAATAATAAACGAATTACCTTACCAAATTATCTTACACCGCCATCTGTTAGAATCGTATGGAACTCACAGATAAATACACCGCCATATGTTAGAATCGTATGGAACTCACAGATAATTATAACTCTTTGTTAAATAATAAACAAATAATTTACAATAAAAAATTAATGCGACTATAAATTTAGTTATAATCTACCCTAAGTCTCAAGTTGGATCAACTGCACACAGTGTGCAAAAGTTTATTGAAATCGGTTCAGTAGTTTAGGATTCCATCGCGGACAAACAACGTGACACGAAATTTTTATATATTAAGATATATATATATATATATTATATATATATATATATATATATATATATATATTATATTGAAATATAAAATCATGTCCCATATCTATGAGAATATGGGAATTACTCCGTAATACGCAATAAAGAATCAGTAGTGTGTTATGATGTTATGGTGTACGAAAATATTTTTTTATATTTTTAAATAAATGAATGAAAGAAGTCCTTTTGTTAACAAGTAAGTATTATATGAATTATGTACAAAAAATACGGTTTGGAATACACATTCCACGTATGTGGTGCAGATATTCTATATGTACTATTTCATTTAAAAGAGAACGTGGGTATATTGGAAATAGAGTTAATCGTAATAATGGAATAAACACCCGGCTATGGATTGCTGTCGTATAAAGAACAAAAGCAGGTTGAACGATGAAAGCTTTGAATTCCTCTCGCACAGATGTAATACGGTTGTCAGACTTTCTGACTTTTGTTCTTGAATAATGGGTCTGCAATTTCATAGAAGTTGCACTCTATGTACAACTCAGCTTCTCTATGGCGTTGCTCTAAACAGAATACTGTCCCTGTAATGCAGTATGAGAGAGCAGCTTAATTGAAGTTGCACTGAATAAGAGTAAAGATAATTTTTTTAATCAATTGAGTTGGTGTTTACTTGATGAAAATCTATATTTATTAATTAAATAAAAATAAAACGTAATTTTATTTGATTTTCATATTTATTATATAATTCAGTGACAGCTGTTTCGGTACACTGTACCTTCTTCAGACATGTTAACAAATTATGACTTGTGTTCCAACTGATCTAAGCAACAATACAAATTTAAATAAATCTTGTTGTATTGTTGCTTAGATCGGTTGGAACACAATTCATAATTTGTTAACATGTGTGAAGAAGGTACAGTGTACCGAAACAGCTGTCACTGAATTATATAATAAATATAAAAATCAAATAAAACTACGTTTTATTTTTATTTAATTAATATTTTTTAAAATAAAACTGTGATTTATAAATTGCTTTTATTATCTACAGCAGATTCCTTCAATTCAGAATAAAGAGCCTAGGATTGTTTTTTAGAGAAAAGAGAAACAAAAATACAGTTGGGTGCAGGATTCTGCACAACAGTGAGCTCTTGATCCTTAAGGGAACCAGATAAATCTAATAACAATTGAGGTCGTAGAATGTAAATATGTAAATTATACGATCTAAAGATTTCTGTAAGGAAGACGAAGATAATGGCTTTTAGAGGAAGAGATCCAGTGAGATCCAAAATTATTTTAGAAAATCAAAGTATAGAACAGGTGTCTAATTTCATATATTTGGGCTGTGATATTGGCTACAATGTGGAAAGAGATATTGACTCCAAAATAAATAAATTTCAGACGGTGTGTGGAACAATACAGAGAACATTCAAAAATAAAATTAGGAAAGAAACCAAGATAAAAATGTATAATCTTATGGCGGTTCCCACAATAGTGTATGGATGTGAAACTTGGGCTCCAGTGAAAAGACAGAAGGATAGAATACAGACGGCAGAGATGCGGTTCCTAAGACAAGTAAAAGGATGTACAAGACTTGATAGAATAAGAAATGAGGATATAAGAGAAGAATTGAAAGTACAGCCTTTATTGGATAAAGTCACGAATTACAGGCAGAAATGGATTGATCACATGGATGGAATGAGTAAGGAGAGATATCCATTGTTATCAAGAAATTATCAAGCAAGAGGAAGACGTGATGTTGGAAGACCTAGAAGACGTTGGGCTGATGCATTATGAAGTCGGAACGGGCAATTGCCTAATCCCTGGAGTGATGATAATGATGATGATGATGAGAATGTAATAGGAAGGCCATGTGGCAAGCATGGTGTATGAAAGAGAAGCACGGTAAATTCATGATGGGAAACAACGATAGCGCCCAATAGGTAGACCGAGTATCGGGTGACAAAATAACTTTACTGGTATAGGTAATCATGATTGGAGAGGACGAATTATACACGGAATTCAATAAAAAAACTACGTCCCGAACTACGAACACAAGGTGTTCCTTAGCAAGAGTTTGTTTACCAGGCTATTTTAATAAGTAATTAATAACTACATCGCCTTAATGAGACATCTGGTAGTAAACTAAGGTATTACGTAGAAGAGAACTGTCAATCATTGCATGCTGAAACTACCTTGAAATTTTTCCCAGAGAAGCGTTGTGATATAGGTCTATCAAGGCCGTGTCCAAAAAATTATGTGCTTTTTAACAGCAAGACACAAAAACACAGCGCCAAAGTTCTCATTTAAACTACAGAGAATTAATACACCTCCTGAATTGGTGAAATTGATAACCTTCTCGCATGCCGCGTCCCGCCACATGAACTCTGACAACCCGCAACACTAAATTCCGCTTTACTCACGCAGGGAATCTAAGTGTTTAGCACAGTGGGTTGCCGTTACTGGATTTTGGCTTCAATTTCAGTGCCTTGCAGTTAAAAATGGGAGATTTCTTTTGACGCGGCATTGGTACATCGCAACGCTTCTCTGGGAGAAATTTCAAGGTAGGTTTCGGCATACAATGGTTGACAGTTTCCTTGTTAGATGGATGAAACTCGGTATAGAGACCTTTTTATTCAACATTTAGGTCCTTTTACATGCCTGTAAATCTTCAGACACTGGACCCACGGGACGAATGTGTCTAAATGGCACAAAGAGTAGGGTGCGTGTAGGCAAACAGTTTTCGGACACTTTTGAAATCCAGAATGGGTTGAAGCAAGGAGATGCACTATCAACTCTACTATTTAATTTTGTACTAGAACATGCCATTAAATCTTTAGAGAATGAGGAAGGCTTACAACTCAATGGTATTAATAAGCTGTTAGTTTATGCTGATGATGTAGTACTATTGGCCGATAGCGAGGAGATACTAACGGCCAACACGCACACACTATTGAGTAACACTAAGAAATTAGGACTGGAAGTAAATATCAATAAAACTAAATATATGGTCACACGTAGAAATGTATTATATAATGGAAATGGACAGCTAATGACAATTGAGGGAAATTTTGAGGAAGTGGCTGAATTCAAATACCTAGGAACAGTAATCACAAATAGGAATGAGATGCACAAGGAAATTAAACATAGGCTCAATTCTGGAAATGCGTGCTATTATGCATTGCAGAGACTCTTGATGTTCCAACTCCTTTCAAAAACCTTAAACTGAAAATATATAAAACTGTTATTCTACCAGTTATATTATATGGGTGCGAAACATGGACTCTTACTTTAAGGGAGGAAAGGAGATTACAAGTATTTGAGAATAAAGTACTTAGGAAAATTTTGGACCAAAGAGAGATGAAACAGGACAGGTGAAAGGAGAAGACTACATAACAATGAGCTACATGGTCTTTATAGGAAGCCAGATATAATAACAGTTAAGTCTCGTAGACTGCGATGGGCAGGACATGTTGCGCGTATGGGGAATGAAAGACTTGCATGGAAGCTTCTTCTAGGAAAGCCAGAGGGAAAACGCCCAGTTGGTAGACCAAGAATGAGGTGGGAGAATAACATTTACTTTGATTTGAGGGAAGTAGATTATACAGCGAATGACTGGAAAGCATTAGCTTAGGATAGGGATATATGAAGAGATTATGTCCGCGCGGCCATAATAATAGTTATATATATTTTCAGCTTAACGTTTTTTGAAAGGAGTTGGGACATCAAAAGTCTCTGCAATGCATAATAGCATGCATTTCCAGAATTGAGCCTATGTTTAATTTCTTTGTGGATCTCATTCCTATTTGTGATTATTGTTCCTAGATATTTGAATTCAGCCACTTCCTCAAAATTTCCCTCATTTGTCATTAGCTGTCCATTTCCATTACATACTGAATTTCTACGTGTGACCATATATTTAGTTTTACTGATATTTACTTCCAGTCCTAATTTCTTAATGTTACTCAATAGTGTGTGTGTGTTGGTCTTTAGTATCTCCTCGCTTTCGCCCAATAGTACTACATCATCAGCATAAACTAACAGCTTATTAATACCATTGAGTTGTAAGCCTTCCTCATTCTCTAAAGATTTAATGGAATGCTCTAGTATTTTAATTAACTTTTTTGAAATTATAACAATGATAATTACCTATTTACAGGTAGAAACATAATTGAATGGTTGTTTGTTTTAATCTTCATTTGAAAATAAATTACAACATTCAATTAGAATAAAATCCCGAGCCCGCAGAGTGATCTGCATACACAGTAGCGGGAGTTAAAACTTATCGATAACATGTACTGTGTGTTAACAGATTCACTTTCACTGGAAACCACAGATCAGTTACTGGGTTGATACAACTGTTGGATAGTCGGATTTCAACTGACACTGGAGAGGATTTGTGGCCTGATATTGTTTGTCTTGTTACAGACATTAGACTCGCCAAAAATCGTTTCAATAAATGGGTTTCCATTGCTAACACTAAATGTGTTTATTGCCTGTTTTAATGAAGACAATAACAAATGATAACGTATAAAATTTAGAACACTTATTTAAAATCGGTTCTATTATCGGGAGCTGCCGGATATTGGAATTATTAAAAAAAAATAAAAATTTCTATATCCTTCAACTTACTTACTTACTTACTCACTGGCACTATCGAACCCGTAGGTTCATGGCCGGCCGGACATAAGCTCTCCATACATCCCTATCCTGAGCTAATGCTTTCCAATCATTCCCTGTATAATCTACTTCCCTCAAATCATAGTTAATGTTGTTCTCCCATCTCATTCTTGGTCTACCAACCGGGCGTTTTCCCTCTGGCTTTCCTACAAGAAGCTTCCATGCAAGTCTTTCATTCCCCATACGTGCAACATGTCCAGCCCATCGCAGTATACGAGACTTAACTGTTCTTATTATATCTGGCTTCCTATAAAGGCCATGTAGTTCATTGTTATGAAGTCTTCTCCATTCACCTGTCTGTTCATCTTTCTTTGGTCCAAAAATTTTCCTAAGTACTTTATTCTCGAATACTCGTAATCTCCTTTCCTCCCTTAAAGTAAGAGTCCATGTTTCGCACCCATATAATATAACTGGTAGAATAATAGTTTTATATATTTTCAGCTTTTTTTTTAAAGGAGTTGGGATATCAAGAGTCTCTGTAATGCATAATAGCACGCATTTCCAGAATTGAGCCTATGTTTAATTTCTTTGTGCATCTCATTCCTATTTGTGATTTATTATTATTATTATTATTATTATTATTATTATTACAATTATTAGTCTATTATTATTCGCCATAGTTGAGTGGTTAAGGCAAATAGCCTTGGCATAGAGCTACCGGATTTGCGCTAATTCGAGTCTCCCTGGGGAAGACATTTTTTTCAGGGAATTTCGGTCAATATGTGACCGGTGTTCACCCAGAATAGTGAGGAATTTGGGTGGCTGAAATAATTAGCTGCTAGAGATTGAGAAAACACCTATAACAGCAGAGGGAACAGGCATGCACACCACATGTCACCCCTACACTGCGAGGATGATCGCTTACCTATGTGATTAACACATGTGGATGTGAGGCCAGCAGCCAGCTGGTAGGCCAGGGACTGTCTAGGCATGTCGTGCCAAGGTTTTGTTGTTATTATTTTTACGCTACTGGCCGGAATGTTGAGTGTTCATGTCAGAATTTATAAACTGACCCCAACCTTCTAATAGTACCTTGGCCCTGGCTCGACTCTAATCGTAATGAGTGCCAGATGCTTATTCTTGGGGTAAAGACAGCCTGTAGTGGTATCACTTCGCCTATGAACCGTCCGGCTTTCGGATTCTCTGCTTGCCGGCGATGCAGTATCCGACGCCCTTTTAAGGTGAAAACGTCCACCATTTATTCTAATCTGGATCTATAGGCGAAACGCTTGTCATCATAAGGCTAGGAGTATATATATCCAGAACCGCAACTCGGTAGCCAACAAGAAATTAGCTGACAGGTAACCCAGTGGGTTTCAATGTGGCACAGGACGCCGGACGGCGCGGCGCTTAGTGACCGTCTCAAACAAAACAAGATACATTATTATTATTATTATTATTATTATTATTATTATTATTATTATTATTATTATTATTATTATATCGGCCGCGGTGGACTAGTGGTATGCTCCTTGCGTCTGGTCCCGAGGGTCGCGGGCGCAAACCCGGCCGGGGTCGATGGTTTTTTTAGGACGGAAAAATCCAAGGAACAAAAAATCCTCCGGGAGGGACTTTAAGCCGTAGGTCCCGAGTCTGAAGATTTTCAGGCTCGTAAAATGTCCTTAAGCATGAATGAAAAGGCCTCTATGAAAAATTTACCGAATTTTCCCGTCCTAGTACTACCTTGGTTTCCTAGATGTCAGTATGAGGCGGAACGCTGACCACGGACCACTCAAAAATGACATCTATACGAAAACAAGTGTAACTAAATTAGTATGGTTCAAATTCTTCCCTGTAGAGGGAGAGCGCCTAAATCTCTGTTAAGGGAAACATGGGCTTACAAGAATTATTATTATTATTATTATTATTATTTTATTATTATTATTATTATTATTTACTATATGGGTGCGAAACATGGACTCTTACTTTAAGAGAGGAAAGGAGATTACAAGTATTTGACTATAAAGTACTTAGGAAAATTTTTGGACCAAAGAGAGATGAACAGACAGGTGAATGGAAAAGACTACATAACAGTGAACTACATGGTCTTTATAGGAAGCCAGATATAATAAGAACAGTTAAGTCTCGTAGACTGCGATGGGCAGGACATGTTGCACGTATGGGGAATAAAGACTTGCATGGAAACTTCTTGTAGGAAAGCGAGGGAAAACGCCCAGTTGGTAGACAAGAATGAGGTGGGAGAATAACATTAACTATGATTTGAGGAAGTAGATTATACAGGGAATGATTGGAAAGCATTAGCTCAGGATAGGGATGTATGGAGAGCTTATGTCCGTGCGGCCATGAACCTACGGTTCGATAGTGCCAGTGAGTAAGTATTATTATTATTATTATTATTATTATTATTATTATTATTCCGATTGAGGGTCTTTCCACTTTTCATGCGGTTGCCCTTTTACCAGCCGGCTGCTGGCCCTTCACATCCACATGTGTCAATCACAGAGGTAGATGATCAACAGCCAGTGTAGGGGTGACATGTGGTTAGCATGTCGAGTCCCCCAGCCGTTATAGCTGGTTCCTCAACCTGGAGCCGCTACTTATTGTAGCTACCCAATTGCCTCACGATGCTGGGTGGGCACCGGTCCCATACTGACCGAAATACCATGAGAAAATTTCTTCCCCCATGGAGACTCGAACCAGCGCAAGTCCCGTAGCTCTGCGCCAAGGCTTCCTACCTTAACCGCTCGGCTATTATTATTATTATTATTATTTTTTTTTTTTTAACTTCTAAAAGTAGAGGAATTACACACAACAACAGTGAAATACAAAACAAACTGGAAGAAACACTTAGCAGGGATGACTGGGAACAAAATACTAACAGCAGGATACACCTATTCACCAACAGGAAGAAGAAGTTTGGGAAGACCAAATAAAAGGTGGAAAGAGCAGCAATTTGGAGCCGGAACAGGCTAGCAATGTGACTAAACCGTTACGAAGAAGAAGAAGAAGATATTTAACTACTACTACTAGTAACAATACAATACTTTTTATATAAAATGGGTATGAATATATTTTACATCATCTTAATTTGTTCATGTTCATAAATATAGTGTATGGACCTATGCTTCATTTCTATATGCCTATGTATTTTTTACATTTGTGTTGATTAATAACGTCCATTGCTGTGGTCTCTGGGTAGCGTCGCTTCCTCGTATGTATTAGGCCAGGGCAGATCACCGGTCAGGACAAGTTTCCTAGGTGACAGTTTTTTCGGGGTTTTTCCTCACCTGTCAGGCAAATGTCAGGGTACGTTAGCATCATCTGAAAATCATAATATTCATTATTATATACGTAATGTTTAGTATGAATATTGTGTATGGTTTGTTAATGTTGTGTTATCTCGGCAGAGGCATTGACATTGGGTTGATCCGTCATCCGGTTATGGTCAGGCATGGGGAACTGCCGAATGAGGGGTAGTATGACATCCTTCCTCATTCCACCCTTCATTGATCTCGTAACTGTTGTTATTATCGTCTCGCATACCATGCAGTATCAGTGGCGGCACACCCTTATAACCTGAAACATATATACTGCTCGGGACCCAGCTCCGTGTGTCTGAAAGGAATTTGCTGTCTCAGCTGTTAGTACTATGAGAAGCATAGAAGTGTACCTCCTCCCACTCCACACACTTCTCCCCGCAAACACACAGAGCTTGGACGCGAGCTGTACTAATCCCTTCCATTCTTACGAACATTACGTGTAACGTTTGAAGAGCGCGTAGATGCCTTTTTCAGTGACACTAATTTATATGTCAGGCTGATAGTACTCTTAGAGATTGCGTTAAACGAGAACTAGGTGTCATGTCAGGCTGATAGTACTCTTAGAGATGCGTAATACTGAGACTAGGGTGTCATGTCAGGCTGATAGTACTCTTAGAGATGCGTATAATACTGAGACTTAGGGTGTCATGTCAGGCTGATAGTACTCTTAGAGATGCGTAATACTGAGACAAAGGGTGTCATGTCAGGCTGATAGTACTCTAGAGATGCGTAATACTGAGACTAGGGTGTCATGGTCAGGCTGATAGTACTCTTAGAGATGCGTAATACTGAGACTAGGGTGTCATGTCAGGCTGATAGTACTCTTAGAGATGCGTAATACTGAGACTAAGGGTGTCATGTCAGGCTGATAGTAACTCTTAGAGATGCGTAATACTGAGACTAGGGTGTCATGTCCCAGGCTGATAGTACTCTTAGAGATGCGTAATACTGAGACAAGGGTGTCATGTCAGGCTGATAGTACTCTTAGAGATGCGGCAATAATACTGAGGACAAGGTGTCATGTCAGGCTGATAGTACTCTTAGAGATCGCGTAATACTGAGACTAGGGTGTCATGTCAGGCTGATAGTACTCTTAGAGATGCGTAATACTGAGACTAGGGGTGTCATGTCAGGCTGATAGTACTCTTAGAGATGCGTAGTACTGAGACTAGGGTGTCATGTCAGGCTGATAGTACTCTTAGAGATGCGTAAACTGAGACTAGGGTGTCATGTCAGGCTGATAGTACTCTTTAGAGATGCGTAATACTGAGACAAGGGTGTCATGTCAGGGTTGATAGTACTCTTAGAGATGCGTAATACTGAGACTAGGGTGTCATGTCAGGCTTGATAGTACTCTTAGAGATGCGTAATATGAGACTAGGTGTGTCATGTTAGGCTGATAGTACTCTTAGAGATGCGTAGTACTGAGACTAGGGTGTCATGTCAGCTGATAGTACTCTTTAGAGATGCGTAATACTGAGACAAGGGTGTTATGTCATGCTGATAGTACTCTTAGAGATGCGTAATACTGAGACTAGGGTGTCATGTCAGACTGATAGTACTCTTAGAGATGCGTAATACTGAGACTAGGGTGTTATGTCAGGCTGATAGTACTCTTAGAGATGCGTAATACTGAGACTAGGGTGTCATGTCAGGCTGATAGTACTCTTAGAGATGCGTAGTACTGAGACTAGGGTGTCATCGTTTATTCTGGAGCGTATTTTAGATTTGGTACGGTTCAACTTCGAAAATAATTGTTCACATGTATAAGTCGAACCAAACATTGCGAGAATGTGGCCTGCAAAATCTCTCATATTGGGATACGAGTCTATTGACAACAACCTGCATAGTTCCAAGCCTTCCGTGCCACAAACAACTTCCGTGCCATTCTGAGTACAAAAATAATCATTTTCTCAGTCAGTATTAAAATAGTATCGGTGTTTAGAATTTGCCATGCTCACGCTGAATTGTACGCCACTGACTCTCACTGCGTATTGTCAATCACTGTATACCTGCGTCTGCAGTTCAAGTACAAATGAGTGGAATGGGTATTGGCGGAGAGGATTTGTTATGAGCTCCCGGAGCCCCAGTTCCCCATGCCTGGGTTAGGGCCTCCATATCCTTGCGTGGTCAAATTATGTATGTATGAGATCTATAGTTACAATACCTTTCCTGACAGGTCGTGTCACTTTAAGGGCCAGGTGGCACGTAAAACTACCTATAGGTGAGAGGTTAAACTGCGTCATTGGAATGGAATCGTGTTAATAACATATACTTCTCGCATCATTTTATTAAAATGTTGGTTTACTACAACAGTTAAAAAATAAATAAATAAATAAAGCCTGATATGTCCCTTTAGGGCAAAGGCCTCCCTGTACAGGGGTTAAGCTCTATTTGAGAGTCACCCGGTGAGCTACTCCGTGGTGAGAAGTTGACTTGGATGTAGCACTTGGATGTAGCACACTGTCTGTTCTGTGATCAGTTAATGCACAGTTGGCTCTCCATCGTTCTCCAGCTTTTCCTGCATCTGGCGACTCTGGACCATTGCGCCCCTGCTCGTTCTTTGAAGATGTCAGCCCATCGCCGTCTTGGTCTTCCGCGCTGTCTCTTGCCTGTGTACGGGTCCCACATGGTTGTTTTTATTGTCCACCTGTCGTCCTGTATTCTTGCGACGTGGCCTCCCCACCTCCATTTTTTTCCTGATGGCTTGGTTGTGCGGGATCATTGTTGAGGATATCGCTTGAAGTGTTGTATTCGAGATTCTGTCCTTAAGAGTTATGCCTAAGATTTTCCTCTCCATTTTCCTTTGGCATACTTGGAGTGTGTACTTCAGTTTGGCAAGTAAGATTCCAAGTTTTGGCAACCATATAACAGTGTTGGAAGAACACAGGTTTGTAGTGTTTCCATTTTGAGTTTCCGGTTGAGTGACTTGTCCAGCAGTATAAATGTCAGTGACCAGAACGCCTTCCAGGCGAGAGCTATTCTTCTGCTTATTTCCTTCTCTACTTTCTGATGGAAGGAGAGTAGTTGTCCTAAGTATATGTACTCGCTTACATATTGAAGATCCATTCCATCGACTTTGATTGAGTTTTCCGGACCATTAGACATAACTTGTGTCGTGCTTTTGTTCATCGAAAGGCCTGCAATTTTGCTAGTTTCTGAGAGCTCTTGTAGCATTGATTGGAGTTGTTTAGGGGATCTGGCGAACAATACCACGTCGTCAGCGAATCTTAAGTTGGATAGCCTGCTCCCGTTTATATTTACAAATACCTGAATATAATTGAAGTACTTCGAAATTACGGCCTGTGACATCAAAGTCTGCATCCCATAGACTCCAGTTTGTTTCTACAGTAGACTTAATTCAGTCGTTTTGTTATGGCGTTTGTTTCAACTACCATACCGCGAATAGAGAGAAAAGTACTGCATAGTCAAGCTAGGCAGATTATATACACTGTGATGAAGTTTTCTGAAGTACTAATTTAAATTCGTTTCGCGAGTTCCAGTTTTCATGATATACAGACTGTATGAACTTAGCCTCGCCTTATGTTTTGTTTCTCGCTATATTAGCGACACCTTTCTATCCTATTCCGACCTTTGCAGACTAATACATAATTAACTAAATAATAATAATAGTACTAATAGTAATAATCGACACAAATTATTTTTTGGTTGCTTATCCGTCTTTTTTTTTATCAACGGCGTTCGCGTGATCTTTGTTTGAATGACAGAATAGCTATGATTATTTAACTCATGCCCCAAATGGGACTCAATGGCCAATCACGTTTCAATGATTTCTCTTTTACAACCAATCAGAGTCGAGTTTCACGAAATATTTATCAGTATTATGATTACCATATTAAAGAAAGCTCCTCCTTTTTAATATTCTGAACAGGTCTGACCATTATTTTGCAGTGACAGAGCCTGTGAGAAATACGGCTACCAGATTGTATATATAGTGCATGAATGTCAACACATGCCGCATGCGGGAGTTAATATAAAAAACATTTGTAGCAGTTGATTATACCACCAAAAAAAGAAACCACTGCTTGCATTTTCTTAATGTTTTTTTTTTTTTTTTTTTTCCAGGTAACAATCCAGAAAAATATGATTGTCATATTTACATCATACGACATCAGAAATGAATTAATATACAGTTTGATGTGTTTCATTTTTTCTCCACTAGAGAGCATTCTTTACAATATTACGTTCCTTTGGCAATAAATAGTATGATCTGGTTGCAGTGATAAACAAAGAAGCAGATGAAGCGTACCTATCGCTTCTTATTTGTTTTCAAACATCGCCGTTTACATTAAATATATAACTATTTTAAAATAACTATAATTAAATAATGATTTGTGAGTAAACAGCTTAATTTTATTCGTTAAATAGTCCTAACATATGCCACTCTTGATTTCCAAATTCTCTAGATAAATTCACGACTCACTTCGTGAGTCGTGAATTTATCGATAATTTGGAAATCACTCGTGGCATTACTTATGAGAAGACATTAGGTAATAGAGACATAATAAATTAATATCAGTGGCGTTCCGTGGCTTAAGTTTTTATCACAGCTGACATAGAAAGCAGGAGTAGGTTGCAGTGACTGTAAATATCAGTCTCGTTTGGCGACTAAAACTACAGCGTTTCCTATCCTACTTACCTCATTACATTGTCATGGCCACACAGTCAAAACACTTCCATTCAAGCGATAAGCCACGATAGAAAGACACAATAACACAGCATTTCATCTCTTTGGAACGAGTGTTTTTTTTTAATTTCATTCTTTGTTGTTTTCTTTCGTTTACACTGTTCTTCCTTTTTGTTTTACCTTTGTTAACCTTTTTATCTTACTGAAACATACAAACACAAGACAGGACACACACACAGACCCAAGGTGGAGATTTAAAATCGGTCCTGGGGTCGACTCAGCCTCTAACGGAAATGAGTACCAGACGCTTATTCTGGGGGTAAAGGCGGCCGTCACGCAGGGCTGACAACCCGGCTGACGTAAACGTAGCGTAGTGGTTAAGGCACCGCGCTACAAGCCAGAAGATCGAGGGTTTAAGTCCCGGTGGGGTCAGGATTTTTAAACTGACCAAAACCTTCTGGCGGCACTATGGCCCTGGGGTCGACTCAGCCTCTAACGGAAATGAAGTACCAGACGCTATTTCTGGGGGTAAAGGCGGCCGTCACGCAGGGCTGACAACCCGGCTGATATCAAGTGCCGATTGTCTAGAAAAAAGTAGGAGCCTTAAACTTCCTACTACCGCAAGGGCCTCCCGAGGCCTGTAGTGGGATTACTTTACTTTAGGGGGCACGCCGTAGCGTAGTGGTTAAGGCACTGAGCTACAAGCCGGAGGGTCGAGGGTTCAAGTCCCGTTGGAGTCGGGATTTTTAAACTGACCCAAACCCTCTGGCGGCACTATGGCCCTGGGGTCGACTCAGCCTCTAACGGAAATGAGTACCAGACGCTTATTCTGGGGGTAAAGGCGGCCGTCACGCAGGGCTGACAACCCGGCTGGCATCAAGTGCCGATTGTCTAGAAAAAGTGGGAGCCTTAACCTCCTACTACCCCAAGGGCCTCCGGGTATGTAGTGGGATCACTTTACTTTTTTTACCCCGCCAGGAATCGAACCGGGTCGCCGGAGTGGAAGGTAGGGACTCTACCGACTACGCCACCGGCGACGGACTTAAACTAAATTACATCAATAACATAAAGTAAAATATTAAAATTAATACCTGGCAGATCTCGTCGTACTCAACTTGGTTAAACTATTTTACATTGTTTTTAGAACTGTAGACCTTTCGGAAACCAGCGGTACCTGCCACATACCTATTTCAGTATTTTACTTTGTGACTATTTATCTCAACGCAATTTTAATATGAATTTTATCACTATTGACTGAATCAGGTTTTACGATGTTAATAATATTTTGAAATTTTACAAAGTATTGGCAGTTCCATCTCTTATCTAGGAATGTGAAACCTGGACATTAAAAAGGCAGATAGTAAACAAATAGAGGCTGCTGAAAAGATGTTGAGAGCAATAGCAGGATACCAAAGGACCGGTAAAAAGAAAAACGAAGATATAAGAACAGAACTTAATATATTTAATCTCTGTGAAAGAATAACATATTACGAAAATAGTGGAATGCAGGCTTTCGCGGCCGGTAATCATGGTAATAAAATATTCCGGGCTATGTGGCCGTGGTCTATAACTGGCGTTTCTTCCAGACGTTTCTCCCTCAACTGCGGAGGGCATCTTCAGTGGCGAGCGCTTCCAGCTGTTGTTTCCCTGTCGTAGACTCGACTTAGTCGACAGGGAAACAACAGCTGGAAGCGCTCGCCACTGAAGATGCCCTCCGCAGTTGAGGGAGAAACGTCTGGAAGAAACGCCAGTTATAGACCACGGCCACATAGCCCAGAATCTTTTATTACCATATTTCCAAAATGCTTATCTTCAGCACGTATTACGAAAGAATGAAACAGCGTATACGAAGAAGAATGTATAATTATAAACCAAACGGGAGAAGAACGTTGGGAAGACCATTGAAGAGTTGGAAGGACCAATTTGACCTATAATGAGATCGGAATAGGCCATTGGGCCTTATCCTTGTTGTTGTTGTTATTGTTGATGATGATGATAATATTGTTTACGAATATATTTTTTTTTCTTTCCAGGACAACAGATGTCGCTAATAAAACGTATTTTTTTTTTTTTTTTGCTTTTGACAGGGAAAGCTACTGGATTAGTAACCAACACTAGAGTGACTCACGCCACGCCAGCTGCTCTCTTCGCGCATTCGCCCAGCAGGTACTGGGAAGATGACGGCAAAGTGATGCCAAGCGCTCGCAGCACGTGCAAAGACATCGCGCGACAACTGGTGGAGGACGAGCCAGGCAGACACATTAATGTAAGTGGATTTTATCTTATGCAAAATGTGATATTTAATACTTGTTCCCCTCAATATGGTATTTCTACGTTCCAAAAATACAAAATAACTTGATTATAAATGTATCTTTCTCTAGAACACATACGATACACGATTGAAACCATATTCACTAAATGGTCGGTTTGTATATAATATCGCGCACTTGACAATGAAATCATTCTCTCTCTTGAACTACAATATTTAGCAGGAAGGCTGGTCTCTTCTTCAAAAGCTGGACAACGGAGGAGATGGTTTTGTTCCATACCTTAATTTAAATTGCAAATAGGGTACCCCGGGGCTTTTGCGCACACGGGGTTTTTTCGCACACTTGAAGTATTTTGTGTCTTCCTAGAAACCTTTGGAATTTTCAAGGACGGATGACCACGTCTTTTCAACCCCTGTCTGTCTGGTATTCAGTCGTCAATCGTCATCTGTTTGTTTCAAAAAAAAGGTTCTGTGTTGCTGTAAGATAAGCTTTTGTCAACCACGGTGTGTATTATTTGAGCCATATGCCTGCTTGAGTAGTTTTACATCTCACTGTTTAAGCTATAATTAGTATATAGATTGATATAAACCAATAATTACTGTGCCAATTTATAGTAAACATTTGCAATTATCATAACAGTTAATTAAATTTATAAATTATAAGTGGTTATGAAATTATACAGCTTTATTATAATGTAGTAAATGGGGGCTATTTCGCACAGAATAACAGGGGCTATTCCGTACACTTCTTAACATATTATTCTTTCATAAAAATGTGAGTAAACTATCAGAATTTATTTATTAAAATGTTACAGACGGTTCGCACATATAAATCTAAAGGGGTTTACATGAAGTGGATTAAAGGAGACATGCAAATAAAAGAAACACACATTCCTTGTCATATGAAGACGATCCACTTCAGCCAACAGTGAATGTGGAGGAAGATGTGCCGTGTTCTTTTTTGTTGTGTAAGGTAAATCAATATGTATGGGAGAGTGAATCAGATGTCAGAGATGTTTAAAATGTTTTCATGAGGTGTGTCTTGGTGCCTTTGGCAATAAACAATTCACTTTCGGTAAATGATTGTAATGTAAAGATGTGAACGGAATAGCACCCTGTCTGTGCGAAGTAGCCCCACTTAAGTTCATAATGTTAAGCCACGTCGTGCGTCAGATTTATATTTCTTGTTTATTAGTGTTAACACTTATGAGTTTTTAAATACTGTGTATACATTTATTGATATCTCAGAAATAATAAATATATATTTTATTTTCCTTGAAAACATTTTCCCGAAGGTTATATAACTTTTAATTTGGAATGTGCGAATTAGCCCCGGGCTACCCTAGAACGTTTAGATGAATTTGCTGTGCCAAATCTGTGTAGCTGTTCATGTAGAAAGTCGTGTCCTGTTCGTAGTCTGAATGTTGTCATCGCGGATTTTCCGTGTAACGTAGTCGTGTTGTAAGTTTGTATTTTTCCCGTTCCTTTCCAGATGTTTTGATGGTGTTATTCTTCTCTATGTTTCTTGGTTGTTTTTAATTTAATTTGAATCACCAAAATAATAATTAATTCAAACATGTGAAAATGTTGAAATACTAGTTTAACAAAAATGTAAATATGAGTCTTTCCAATCATGAAATGAAATTATAACGATTTTTTTTACAATTTGTTTCTAGAACGCAAACTTGATAGCCAAAGTTGTTTATGTGATCTTCAAACTTATTTGAATTGTAATTTGCAGTGTTGCAGGTGTTATTAAGTAAAAATACAATATACATTACAAAATAAATTGAGGTACTATAAATATTAAATGTATACAGTATTACCATCTAAGTTTAGGAATTAGGCATAAAATTAAAATATGACAATCAGTCACAGTTCATCATCATCATGAACAAATTCGTTTTAGGCCATGTGGCCTGTACGGTAAACCTAGCGAAGATGGTCTTGATCTTTCCACCGATGTTTTGGTCTTCCTTGGTCCCTATGTCCAGTTGGGGTATATTGGAATGCCAATTTTGAAAGTCTATTTCTTGCCATTCTCCTCAGATGATTTTTCCATTCTTGTTGGTATCTTTGTATATCTTCATTTAAACTTGTTACTCCAAGTTTTCCTTTGATAATAGTGTTCCTTTGGTGATCCAGTCTATTAACTCCTAACAATGATCGTAAGAAGCGCATTTGGCTTACTTGAAGTTTTGAGAGTTTCTTTTATTTAAAATCCAAATTTCACTTCCATATTTTAGAGCAGCTTTTGATGTGATGTTATGTAATCTTAGTTTTGTCTCTGTCCTCATCTGTTTACCAAAATGTCTTCGTATTACCCCATTCATTTTATTATATTTTTGTAATTTTGAATCAATGTCACTCTTATACTCTGCAAATACACTTCCTAAGTAAGAGACATCTGACACTTGTTCTATCATTTTTCCATCAATCTCAATTTTCACCCGTTGTATGTTTTTTCCACACATTGCCATTGTTTTGGATTTTGATGTGGAGATTTTCATATTATATTTGCTGGCAATTTTGAATAATTTATACGCTGCTATTTGTAAGCTATCTTCGGAATCTGATAATATTATTTGATCATCAGCACATAATATTGTTTGAATTATTTTATTCCTAGTTATACGTGTTAATATGGTACAATCACAGCAGACGTGGATCTTATATAGATTTAAAAATACTCTCTTGTTTCATATAGAATACAAATACAATGATGAATTTAATAATTAAGGGAAATTTCAACATTTACAATTCTTAATTTTTCAAGCGTCCCGCGCCGTAGCCTAGCGGTTAAGGTAGGGAGCCTTGGCGCAGAGCTACGGGACTAGCGCTGGTTCGAGTCTCCATGGGGAAGAAATTTTCTCATGGTATTTCGGCCAGTGTGGGACCGGTGCCCATCGAACATCGTGTGGCAATTGGGTAGCTACAATAAGTAGCGGCTCCAGGTTGAGGAACCAGCTATAACGGCTGGTGGACTCGACATGCTAACCACATGTCACCCCTACACTGGCTGTTGATCATCTACCTCTGTGATTGACACATGTGGATGTGAAGGGCCAGCAGCCGGCTGGTAAAAGGGCAACCGCTGAAAAGTGGAAAGACCCTCAATCGGAATCGGAATTTTCCAAGCAAATGCAGTGGTACTTTGCCATTCATAATCTGTAAATTAAGATCTACTATAGAATTTATAAAACTTGCATCTTTCCAAGATTTAACAAGTGCAGTGAACTCACAGTATAAGATACCAGTTTATGAGAGTGAACCTAAGTGCCCCAATGGCACACTTAACGGAATTATGAATGCAGAGGAATAAATAATAAACGTAGTTATACCTGGCGCAATCTAAACTCGCGTGTCCATGACGTCATTGTTGTACTGTAGCAGTAATAATAATGTATTTATTAGCAAGGCTGTGCGATTAACTACATCTAGAACGCGAACACTTCTTAAATATATTTTACATTGAGGTATTTCACGTGTGAATTTATATTTAGAAGTTGTTTTAAGTTATGCTAAAATTTAAGTTATAACTGACTACAAAAATATAGCGTATGCTACACGACAGCAACTTTCTCAACACTGATTCAACAAAGATATAGCGTTTTATTTTAGGTCAGTACTAGGGTTTGTAATGTATAGTAAAATGTGATAAGACGACAAATAAATAAAGATGTCCACCCGCCAGATAAGACTGCGTGAAGTATAAATGCGTATAATTGTACATAATTATTTATTGAATAATTGGTTTCTCCGATGTAATCTATCTATCTTCGGGTTTTTACAGCTGCTGCCGTCTTCCCGTGCCAAACCTCCAAAGCCTACGGTCTTGGGCATCTTCGATGCTTAGCCCTCTAGCTTGCATTACTGTCTTCATGTTTTCCTTCCATGTTAACCTTGGTCTCCCACTTTTCTTCTTTCTGTTCGGATGCCATTCATATAGTTGCTTCGGCCATCGCTCATCTTCCATTCTTAAAACATGTCCTAACCAATTTAATTCCTTCTCCTCAATTCTTGTCCTGTTATTAAAAAACAAGTAACAATTTCGGAATCAAAATTGTTGTTTGCAATTATAAAAAGCATTTTACTTTGGGAACTACTGGTTTATCAATAGGAAATTAAGTCTAAACATAGTTTAAGGAAGACCCCCGCTATTATTCGGATTTCTAACATACTGCTAATGACATTTCTATGACACTTGCTATTGTGCACTTTCATTAACTTTTTCTATGCAAAGTCAAAATCCTTTGAACAGGTTTCGATTCATCCCGTAGCGTAGTGGTTAAAGCACTGAGCTACAAGCCGGAGGGTCGAGGGTTCAAGTCCCGTTCGGGTCAGGATTTTTAAACTGACCCAAACCCTCTGGCGGCACTATGGCCCTGGGGTCGACTCAGCCTCTAACGGAAATGAGTACCCGACGCTTGTTCTGGGGGTAAAGGCGGCCGTCACGCAAGGCTGACAACCCGGCTCACATAAAGTGCCAATGGCCTCCGGGCCTGTTGTGGGATCACTTTACTTTACTTTACTCTAATTTGAGATTACGTTCTTTGGAAAAGAGAGAAGTCATACTCCTAGACTTGCACTTATCTTCCCAATTTGTCTCTAAAATTTGTAATAGACGACTAATCTCGATGCTAAATGTCCGAGAAAAAGAGGGCTAATCATTCCATGGCTTACTCTATAAATATCATATCCACCACATATTAGCGTTTATTTATATTTTGTTAGCGGATTCTTTGATAAGTTGGCTGCACGATCCGAGCAATGCTAATACATATTTTTTATTTGCAAATATGGTGATTTTATGTTAGTTTAAGCTTAACTTCATGCTTCATTCTAAGTTATTTCTTGTATTTTTGGGAAAAAATCAACACACACATATATATATATATATATATATATATATATGTGGAAACTTTAGATGATTCATAACATTACCAAAAAATTAGTAGAAGCTATAAAAGCATTATACAAAGACTCTATTTCGAAAATAAAAGTTGGAAATCATATAACAAAGGGATTTACTAATACAAAAGGTTTAAGGCAACGTTGCAGGTTATCTCCAACTCTATTTAAAATTTATCTCGAAAGAGTACTAAGAGACTGGAGGAAAAAATGTCAAAAAATGGGCAAACCTATCCAAAATACACATGTATATTCATTAAATTTTGCAGATGACCAGGTATTAATAGCACAGGACCACGATGACATAGAATATATGGCTAAAAACTAAAAGAAGAATATGAAAAATGGGGACTTTATATAAACATTGAGGAAACTAAATATCTGTGTATAGGAGAAGAAATGGAAAATATAAATTTCAACAATGGAGAAGAACTAAAACCTAGTATTGAATGCACTTATTTAGGAACAAAATTAAACCATTCAGGCGATAACACAGTGGAAATTAAAAATAGAATCGCACAAACAAAACAAGCAATAAATGCTTTAAACTCTGTTTGGCGGAGCAAAAATATTACAAAAAATAAAAAATTACAAATATATCAAACCATAATTCAGAGCATTTTAACATATGGTGCTGAAGTCTGGCAAATTCCTACCAGGGAAATGAAAAGCTGGAAAATCTAGAATGGATAGAATACGAAATAAAAGAAATAAGGGAAATTATGGGTGTACAAGAGGAGCCGGACATCATAGACATCATAGAAAAGAAAAGATTGCAGTGGTATGGTCATGTCAAACGAATGCCAGAGAAAATATTACCAAAAATTGTTATGGAATGGACCCCAATGGAATGGAGGAAGAGAGGAAGACCGAAGAAAACTTGGATAGAAGGGGTACAAGCAGCTATGAATATCAGAGGAATGCAGGAAGATCAATGGATGGATAGAGAGGAATGGCGTTTGGTTCCCGGAAGACGGCGGCAGCTGCCATGATACCGGATGATGATGATTATATATATATATATATATATATATATATATATATATATTTATTTATCTCAGATAATTATTCACCTACTGCGACAATAAATTTGTGTTTATTTATAGTTTTTTATTTGACCCCCCCCCCAGTTTGTATTGTAAGGATAAAGTGGGGTTGTCAGTAATATCTACCTATTGTTCTTTTTTCTTGGTTTCTATTAAACCAGGCATGTTGTATAACCTAGACGATTTGTTTCTAAAAGTTGAAAGGGGCGTCATTGCAGAAGATCGATCCCTAGCGAAAAAGCACTTGCCGCAAGAAGGCGGGTGGCAAACTTGAAGGGTGAGGTATTGTTTAGTGCTAATACATCGCAACTAGAACTCTGTTCCCGATTGATCTGAGTACAATGTTAGCAGCATGTTGTCTTTGTTCCTTTGAATGCGTACATAGTTACACCCTTGAACAACTCACGCACCACCAATCAATTGTGTATAGAAATGCGTTTCAAATGACCTAACAGTAATTAGGTTCTGAAATATTGTTTTATCGCTTCATATTGCAACATTTTTTGTCCATTGCCACCAGATTTTCATATACATTTCTGCCATTCTGGCAGAACAGTAACCAACATATGAAGTTAAGGTAACTGGTAGGAGTGCCTGGAATTACATAACCCGATGGTACGATTTATGATGAATGATAATGAAGCGCCGTGGAGTCCTTAAATATAAAATTAACCTAAATCTAGACCATGTGAAGCCACATAAGTAATTCCCTTTAAGAAAATAAATGTGTGGTCTAAAGCCGTATATTTACACATATTTTAATAAATATAAGGGATTAGGGGCCTTTTTCATTTATAAATGTAACCTGTTAACCGAATGAGAGATCACAGAATACCCAAACAAATGTTAAGATATCAACCTTGCAGGACGAAGGAGACCAGAACGTCCACTCAAAAGACTTTTGGATGGTGTTTCTCTTGTGGCCGAAACAGGTCAACAAATGGCCTAAATTCTTGAATGTACTATGATGATGATGATGATGTTTATTTCATTTTAATATATATCTTTCTTTAATATTTAATCTTACAATACAATAATACAAAAAACATCAGTTACATTTTCATAAGTATTGCCACAAGTGATTTCCAAATTATTGATAAATAAATCAAGAGTGGCATTTATTAGGACTGTCTAACGAATCAAATTAAGATGTTTACTCAAAAGTCATTATTTAAAATAGTTACCGTTATTTTAATATATTTATATATGTAATGTAAGCGGCGATGTTTGAAAACAAATCTGAAATGTGAGGCTATGTATATTCACTGCACCTTGATCGTATTATTTATTGCCAAATATGATCGCAATATTGTAAGAATGCACCCTAGTGGAAAAATAACGAAACACATCAAACTGTATATTATAATCAACATTGTAGGTTATTAATCAATTTTTAGTAAAAAACTCAGTGAATCAAGAAATCTATTCATTATTTTCAATATTCAATGTATTTGTTGAGAAAAATATTGCTCTGAGCTGTACAGAATATAAAAGTGAGGAGCTTTCTTTATCACAAAAGCAGGAGCTGATAATGGGAAATCGATAAAGAGCGAGTTGAAACACGACTGTCATTGGTTGTAAAACAAAATTCATTAAAACGTTGTTGGTCATTGACTACCATCTGAGGCATGAGTTAAATGGTCATCAATATGAATCTGGAGAGAAATTTAAGTTTTTTACATCATAAATAATTGAACATATGTTATTGTTGCTAATAATATATTTTTGTTCTGGGAGATTGTAGAAACAGTTGAGAATTTGAATGACTTTGAAATATTAATTGCCTTCATATTTAATGTGATTGAGTAATTTCGATGTGAGTTAACCAATAGTACACAAGTTCAGGTTAATTAACCAATCACATTTGAATTGATATGAAAAATATTAAATTATGGGAGGGAAAATCTTCCATGATACCTTTGCAGTCATGATGACCGGTCAATGTACTAACGGTCTCATTACATGTTATTAAACATTAAGAATAATTTAATAATGGTAAGGAAGAAAGTACATCATTTGATAACATCTTCTTCTACTACAAGGTTTAGGCTATGCAGCCTGTTCCGGCGAAGTTAAAAGTGGAGTCCATCTTCTACGTGGTCGGCCAACATCTCTTGTTCCTCTGGGATTATACAGGAAGGTTATTTTTGGTATTCTTTCGTTGTTCATTCTCATTAAGTGTTCTGTCCATTTCTTATTATTTTCACTGATTTTATCTTCAATTTTATATATATTTAATTCTTCTCGTATAGTTTCATTCCTTATTCTATCCGCTCTTGTGCATCATTTCACATTACGTAAAAACAGCATTTCCGCAGTCTGTATCCTGCTTTTATCCGTTGATTTCATTATCCAATTTTCACTTCCATACAACAACAAAGGAACAGCCATTGTTTTATATAATTTAAGTTTCGTATCTTTCCTTGTTTTCCGACCTAAGGTTCTTTTTATGGTTCCACAAATAGCCTGAAATTTATTTACTTTACTTTCTATATTTGATAACATAATAATATAAAATATAAGTGCAACAATTTCTGATTCAAAAAATTATATAATATTATATGATTGAATCGCCATTGTTTATTAGCATTTGTTACATAACGTAAATACGGTAATTCGTATTTTGATGAACACAAGCGAATGATTTGGTGCGTGAAATAAATAAAGTTAAATAAGAATAAAGATAATTACTATTGACAGAATTTTAGTGCTCTTCAATAAAATAGTTCGAGCAAACCGTTGGCCTATATTTGGGAGTCACAAGATATCGGACTAATTTAATTCCAAACGTGAATAGGATTGATACAAGTTTCATATAAAACTAAATAACAACATTTTCAAATAAACTGTGACCATATTTTATTACAAATCACTTAGTGTTGTTATTCCAAGTGTTAATCATCATAGTATTCACTTTGTTCACGTGAGGAAGAGTTCATTAAAACCGTGGCCATCCAGCACCGAACCAAGGACTACATACAGAAGGATTCTAAAAAAAAGTAAAGTGATCCCACAACAGGCCCGGAGGCCCTTGGGGTAGTAGGAGGTTAAGGCTCCCACATTTTTCTAGACAATCGGCACTTTATGTCAGCCGGGTTGTCAGCCCTGCGTGACGGCCGCCTTTACCCCAGAACAAGCGTCTGGTACTCATTCCCGTTAGAGGCTGAGTCGACCCCAGGGCCATAGTGCCGCCAGAGGGTTTGGGTCAGTTTAAAAATCCTGACCCCAACGGGACTTGAACCCTGGACCCTCCGGCTTGTAGTTCAGTGCCTTAACCACTACGCTACGGCGTGCCCCCACAGAAGGATTCTACAACCTGATAAATTGGTACCCAAACCCAGGGATTATTATTATAACGGGATGCCACGGTGAGTGAGTTTTGCGTATGTGCCACAAGCGGCGCTAGTGTAGAAGTAGCCTAGTGACATCTAATATCATGTACTGGTACTAAACGGAAAAAGAAGAAGAACTATACTACTACAGCACCTCTGGTGTCAGAAATTACGAAACAGGTAAATGAAAAACAACGCCATCTGGTGTCAGAAACTATGAAGCAGGTAGATGAAAAACAGCGCCATCTGTTAGGCAAATTTGAAATTACATTGTACAACAGCGCCCCCAAACGTCGAATTATGAAATTACATGTAACCAGCCACTTTTTTTTATTATTTTTATTATACATATATATATATATATATATATATATATATATATATATATTTATACATATGCATTTATATTACAGGGAAAATGGAATGGGAAATGATGGAGAATGAAATGTAAAGAAATGTGTTAAATTATATTTATTCATTTCAAATTTAGAAAATGCATTATGAGCTCTTCCACAAACATACATTTGACTTACTCTACACTTCTCTCACACATTTTATGCAATACAGTATACAATATATATAAAAAAACATCTGTACAATAATAAATTAATAAACCTATTCTGATTGTTCTAAATCAAATTGTTAACGACATGAGTTCTGTGCTAAGTTCCAGTTGTAATGTAAACAAACTTGCATAGGATATTACTTCACCGCCATTATCTATTGTGATAACCATGCTGCCACTTCACCTGCCATGACTTAAATGTGAACGGAACTGTCATCAATAGAAACATTGTTTTTAGGCATCATTGTATATTATAGGAAATAAGATAAAATTGTACCAATAATTAGGAACTTACATTTCTTCTTTATTTATTTATGACTACACTTCCTTTTTTTACTGGGAGTTACAACCTTACTACGTGTTTTCTTCTTTCCGAGCACTATTATACTTACACATGACACACCGGTAACATCACATGTTAAATTCACTATAACTTTTCCTCGAAGTTCTAGATACTTTTCACTAAAGTTGTGAAATACATTTAAAATAAGTTTTTTTTACCCAGTAGTCGAAGGTTTGCCAGACTTTGTTTTACAATTTTAGATGGCAACAGAAGACTCAACACTTTCAGCCATGTTGTTGACTAAAGCATGACTCAAATACATCATCCATATGTACTGAACTATTTTAAGTTGTCATTATTGACTAGATATATTTTAGAATATTTTCTGTGTTTTGAATATTATTATTGTCATTTAAGAAGAATAACAAGTATTTTCAGACGATGTATTTTTAATTTAATGGAGGTAACTACTTTTCCGTATATTTATTGCTTCTACATTGTATGTCGGTGTCAATAACCAATGAAAAGCGAGCAGGTCACATGGTTTTGTTTTGACGAGGATCACTTTAAGAGCAGATAGTATATTGGTCTATGTGCTTACCTAATCCGTTCTTTATGCCTTTTCCATGATGTCAACAAATCTTATTTAAAATTTCATTACGAGCAAAATATATGCCCTATGCTGACTCACCTGTAAATTCTGTTATCACAACCTCAAAGAACTAATGCAGCACAATTTTCACTGAACTGTTTGTAAATAATTTTATTATTATATAGAACCGGCCATTTTAAACAACTGAAATTCCAACGTATTCTGCATGCGTAACAATATAACAATGTTCATATGATTAATTACAATTTTAAAATTTTCCAATATAAATTATATATACATGTGCTAGATAATACTTGTATTTTCTTTATTTCAAGTGTTATAAAGAGAACTATATTTTCTTACATGCTCAAAGATAAAATAGTTATTCGACCAATGAAAACACAGTTACATCTTGTTTTTTTTTACATTACAACTGGAACTTAATCGGAAGAGCAGCACTAAAGCAGCAATGTTAAAGCAACGACATTTATATGACCACGAAGGCAGTCAGATGTGTACATGAGCTAGATGGAATGTGATGTAAACTATGGCTTTATCTCACTTAACTTTAACTTCTTTCCTACACAATTTCTACAAATAATAATTATATCATAAGTAATAGCGTAGTTTATAATACGAGGCTTCAAGTTGAAAATATTAATTCAACAATGTAAAATGATTACATTATAAGCAAATTTTGGATGTCATTTTATGTCCAACATGCAATTTTTTTTTTTTTACTTTTCAGTGACATGGATTTATTTAAAATCTTAGCAGAAATTATGATTTTGTATTAATTGTGATAAAATAATAAGTACTTTTTTATGTCTTCCTCAATGAAAATTTATTTTTATTCCAAAAACTTCATTAAATTTTAAAATCATAAAGCCTTTCAGAACTTATGTTTCATCTTCGGCACGTAATTTGGTACCAAATGCCTTTCAAAACACATTTCGTTTTCTGCTTGAAGATGAAACATGTTTTTGAAAGGTCTTCATGATTTCATTTCTTGAATAAAAATCAATTCAAATTCAGGAAGATGGATTAAAACAAGGTACTTATATTATTATTTAAAAATAATTAATACATAACCTCATTGTGTTAACAATAAATGTTAAATACAAAGTATTGAAAATTAAGATCAGTGAACCTAGCTCATAATCAAATGTCAAAATAAAATTGTCCACAATGGGCAATCTGCAACCATTTTGTTTACACAAAAATAATTCCACTCTCGGTTAAATTTACCATAGTTTTTTTATGCTAGTCCCTTCGCTGTTATTGAAGTAAGTGAAGAAATAAGTGCTAGTTACTTATGAAACCTAACTGTTTAATCAAATAAACTTTAAGTAACAACAACAACTTTAAGTAACAAAAGTATTTCATTCTAGCACTGAATTATTCAGAAAATGCATCCTTGCATTAATCAAGATTATACAATTACTAAATATGACACATTAATATAATAAGGAATTTAAATATAATTTACTTGTTACACTACGAGAATATTTATTTCTTACAATGTCTTTACATTTATACATGGTAATTTAGTTGTAACGAATGTGCAGGCAGATCGAATGGATAATGTTTCCATTAAGCGCAGAGGAGAATTTTTTCTAAGTCCGAGGCAGACACCTTGCACATGCACCAACAAATGCAAAGCGGTTTACTCTATGGAATAATGCGATGCAGCCAACATTATACATGCTATTTAACAAACCTTAAAGTTAACCTAATGTAATTTAAGCACTGTAACCTATGAAAGAATGCAATGCCCAAAAATAAATAGTAAGTTCTGAAATTCTAAAGTTCATATTCTATATTGGCTGCACTGTTGTATAGAATATTCATTCAAATCAATACGGCTGCCACGTCTTCATGTTACATATATAGTCAAATATCATAGAAAAATATGTTGAAATAATCGTTACTTAAAATTGTCAAATTTATTGTAAATAGTGGGAAACAATTTTAAAATATAACCTGTTGGTGCATGTGCATGGTAGGTTTCTACCAGGGACATAGAAAAAAATTAGGAAAAACTGCACTTAAACTAGCGTGAAATATTTTCAAAGTCCTATAGAACAACAGTGCGCATGCGCCAGAATTTATAGAGCCAGCAATAACCCACAATCGATTATCATCCTCGATTACTATCAGTCGCTATGAAATTTAAATGACCAATATCTGCAATAAATCCCCAAATCTATGTTAAAAAATATATTAATAATATTAAAATTACCAAACATTTATTAAAAATGGGTGTACACTTTACTTATCACTCCCTAACGCTGATCCAACCAGTGATAACCCAAAACAGCAATAGAAAAATCATAGACTAAGGAATATACTCTGTGGAGAAAATAGCAGTTAGCATCACAATATTGTGATTTGCATATTTAAATAAATACTTCAAAATTATAAAAATTGTTTGAAAGAGTTTCAAATATTAAATAATGTTAGTAAATACAGAAGAAGAGCTATAGTTTACAACAATATAACTAAAAAATCAAGCGCTAATAGAAGTGCAGTTGAGCCAAAAATTCTCACTGTGCTTAATGGAAACATCAGCCAATTGAACTATATTGAGGCCATGCGCAGTCCCAGTTAGAAAAGAAAAAGATGGAATGGGACACTGAACAAGAAGTTAATTACATCGCTAGCACTATCGAACTGATTGGTTCATGGGCACGTGGACTAATGTTTTCCAATCATCTCCTGAATAATCTACTTCCCTCAAATCTAGGTTAATGTTATTCTCCCACCTCATTCTTGGTCTACCAACTGGGAGTTTTCCCACTTGTTTTCCTACAAAGAAGCTTCATTGCCCCTCTTTCATTCCCTATTTGTGCCACATATCCTGTTCATTGCAGTCTCCACGAAATGATCCACACACAGCCTTTCTCTCTGGGGACACTTGCAGCAGTCTTATATCTGTCTTCCAGACTGCAAAATCTTAGCCATTTCGAACACCTGAAATTTGTTAAAAGATCATTTGTGTTACAACATACTAGCATTGAAGTTTTGCAATGAAACTCATAACATATTTTTTACAATTATTAAATATATGTATCCATGTACTCAAATTGTCACATTGAAAGCTTTATATATATTACCAATTTTTAAATATATAATTATTTAAAAATATATTATTAAAAAATATATAATTAATTTTAAAATATTTCATTACAATATATATAATTAATTTTAAAAAATATCATTACAATTATCTTAAAATGTTATCTTTTCCCAGCAAATTATCGTTGAAAATAGATTCATCTTAAAAAATGATTAATATATGAATATGAATAACTTTAATATTAACGTATTTTTTATATTTAATATTAAATATGGCACATATACGAATTAAACAAAACTTATTTTTAAATACCAAAACAAGTAATTTTAACTCAAATATTTCAACTTTCGAAATATACATATATTGTAAATGAATGTTTCAAAATGTCTGAACTGTTACATAGATTTCTTAAAATAATATTTTTAATATATATAATATTCATATAATACAAATAAATACCTGTTGAGTTCTCGAGTGAAGCCGAAAAGTGGTTTGCCTCTTCCAATATAATTCTTGCAGCCTTGGTGCACAACATTTCAAAAGCATTTTCGTTGTTTCAAGGACAGATAAAATTCATTAATAACGTAATGGCTGACCATAGAGAACCGATGGCTGACCGGTATGCGTGCCTTGCGCCTCGCAATTTACATTTGTTTTTTTACTTTTAAATTCTGCTACAACGACCAAAGGCGCCACCGGGATTGAGCTACGGACGCCACATGACGTAGTTACGTTACCAATTGTAGATGAATCTGTACCAGCCGTGACATCCAATTGTAATCCCTGCCAAAACCAACCATTTTCTCCTTCAGGTCTCAACTGGAATCGAACACGGGACCCCATGAACTGTACTTCAAAACTCGGACCACTAAATCCATGAGGCTAGTTATTCTACCTTTAATAGGCCCTAGTGGTTAACGTAATTCTGCTACCTACTGGACACAATCTCTCTGCTTTTCCTACAATACGTATCCATGCTCCCCATACGAAATACTAGATATTCTAGACAATTGACACGAGATGGCAGCAGAGTTGTTAGCAATTTGTGACGGCCTACTTATTCATTTCAGTTGGGTGTTGAGTTGACCCCAGGCACATCGGAAGTAGAACCCTCGTGATTCCGGCTTGTGACATATTGTATTACGTATTCAACTGCGCTATGACGTGCTCTCTAAAAATGTTAATAAATCATTGTTACATTTATTTATCTTCACTTTTAAGTTAGAACATATTGAGTTATTATGAATACCCCATTATCGCCAACTGCGGCGATGGAATTAAAAATACAAATCCCATTAATATTAAGGGTACCAAAAGGTGAAAATATTGAAAAAATGGAAAAAAAAAAGTTTGTTTATTTGTTCTTTAATAACTCTGATTACACTGAGCCACAACTATTTTATTTGTCGTAAGTAATGCCACGAGTGATTTCCAAATTATCGATAAATTCACGACTCACGAAGTGGCATTTGTTAGGACTATTTAACGAATAAAATTAAGCTGTTTACTCGCAAATCATTATTTAACTATAGTTATTTTAAAATATTTATATATTCTATGTAAACGGCGTAGTTTGAAAACAAATAAGCGATAGGTACGCTTCATCTGCTTCTTTTGTTTATCACTGCAACCAGATCGTACTATTTATTGCCAAAGGAACGCAATATTGTAAGAATGCTCTCTAGTGGAGAAAAAATGAAACACATCAAACTGTATATTAACTCATTTCTGATGTCGTATGATGTAAATACGACAATTATATTTTTCTGGATTGTTACCTGGGAAAAAATACTTTTAAGAAAGTGCAAACAGTGGTTTCTTTTTTTGGTGGTATAATCAATTACTACGAATGTTTTTTATATTAACTCCCGCGTGCGGCATGTGTTGACATTCATGCACTATATATACAATCTGGTAGCCGTATTTCTGACGGGCTCAGTCACTGCAAAATAATGGTCAGACCTGTTCAGAATATTAAAAAGGAGGAGCCTTCTTTAATATGGTAATTATAACACTGATAAATATTTCGTGAAACACGACTCTGATTGGTTGTAAAACAGAAATCATTGAAACGTGATTGGCCATTGAGTCCCATTTGGGGCATGAGTTAAATAGTCTCAGAAAATATGTGATTTTGATGGTATTTTTTCTCCTGAATTCAAACATAGTATCGGGTTTTCTCTATCATGCAAGGTTTCCAAGACACAAAAATTTATAATTTCAAACACTTTAATATTTTCTACATTCGTAACTACACAATATTCGAACATTCGGACTCACCTACAAAGTGCGAAATGACGATTTTCTGCTACGTGGAGTATCCCTCTATTGGTCCAGCATATTAGGACTCCATTTGCCTTGATATCTCTTTTCTATGGCTGAAATCTCCTGAGATAGCTAATTTAGTTTTATTTTACAATGGACAAATGAACGAAAAAAAGTTTATTAGAAAGTAATTATTTAAATTCATTAATTGAAATTGAAATTAAAAACTGTGGGTGAACGAGAGAAATTCCGAATACATATTTGAAAACACGATACTAAACTGCATTAAGTACAACTATTGGTACTCATGAGACAACAATCATGTTGATCAGTGTTATTTAAGATCATTTTGATGCAACAATTTTATTGTAAGAGCAAAATTTAGCCCGTGACGTAAGAGTTAAATGCACTTGTAGGTGATAGCACTTAAACACTAATATGAATGTTTTTATTTTAGGTTTCCGTTTTTTGACATTTTCCAAAACTTAAAATTCTCTTTACGATGGAATGTTTATGCTATCAAAATGAAATTTTGTGGTTAGACTCCCCAATATATGCTAATCGTAATGTGCTATGCAGTTACTAGTCTAATACACATGTGGTCATTTAAATTGAGATGGGAATGCATGAGATTGGATAAAAAGATAAGTAATTGTCTTTTCAAAAACTGAACAATAAGCAGTATCCTCCATTTATGAATATTTTTTGCATAGCACATGTAACACTAAGAAATTAGGACTGGAAGTAAATATCAGTAACACTAAATATAAGGTCACACATAGAAATTCAGTATATAATGGAAATGGACAGCTAATGACAAATGAGGGAAATTTTGAGGAAGTGGCTGAATTCAAATACCTAGGAACAATAATCACAAACAGGAATGAGATGCACAAGGAAATTAAACATAGGCTCAATTCTGGAAATGCGTGCTATTATGCATTGCAGAGACTTTTGATGTCCCAACTCCTTTCAAAAAAGTTAAGCTGAAAATATATAAAACTATTATTTTACCAGTTATATTATATGGGTGCGAAACATGGACTCTTACTTTAAGGGAGGAAAGGAGATTATGAGTATTTGAGAATAAAGTTCTTAGGAAAATTTTTGGACCAAAGAGAGATGAAGAGAGGTGAATGGAGAAGACTACATAACAATGAACTACATGGTCTTTATAGGAAGTCAGATATAATAAGAACAGTTAAGTCTCGTAGACTGCGATGGGCAGGACATGTTGCACGTATGGGGAATGAAAGACTTGCATGGAAGCTTCTTGTAGGAAAGCCAGAAGGAAAACGCCCAGTTGGTAAACCAAGAATGAGGTGGGAGAACAACATTAACTATGATTAGTGGGAAGTAGATTATACAGGGAATGATTGGAAAGCATTAGCTCAGGATAGGGATGTATGGAGAGCTTATGTCCGCGCGGCCATGAACTTACGGGTTCGATAGTGCCAGGAAGTAAATAAGCACATGTGATTGTTGGAAGCATAAAGACTCTGAATGTCACGAGGGAATATTTAAAAATGCATCGTAAGGAGCATTTTTTAGAAAATATTAAAAAAAATAGATTTAAAAATTCATAACTCTGAACATATTCTACTTATAAACACCAAACCTCACCGAAACACTTCAATAAGCACATGCTGTACAGTATGTAATACAATTTGCAAAACAATCAGATGAAAAAAAAATTGAAATTCACCAGGCGGTCCCTTTAACCAAACTCAATTAAACAAAAAAGTTATTCTCTGACTGGCTCAGCCATTAATGAGATCACAATAGCAGTAAACGTGTAGCCTGAGCGTAAGGAGACCGAAAACTCTAATATTGTGATTTACGATACCGTTATTTCTGAAATGTATCGTCACTTGTATTTGTCATTGTATATGAATTTAATATATAGTTGCCTGCTACATGTCTAATTGGGTCGGTATGTTGATCATATATCATTCATGACATCTGTGGGCGAATGAGAGTAACTAAATTAACTTGGTCTAGTAACTCCTAACAAATGGGAGACTATGGCTATGCCATTATAGATAGATAGAAATACTGTAGAATGCTGGATTTGTTACACCTTTATTAGTTCTTACAAATTTAGTACTAATTTGGACTCTGCTGTTAACTGTTACTTTTTTCGAGTTTTAGAATTTGAATAACTCATTCTGACAGCCTCTCTTGTACATAGTCTCTCATAGTGTTGGTAATCTATAAAAATCTTTCTCATAACTAACAAAGAGCACATATGTTGGGAGATTAACCTTCTCACTGCTGACATATTTCCAGCCTTTAAAACCCTCCTTGCTCAATGCAGGGAGAAATATGGAAAAAGTTTATTTAGGTTCCTAGTAGATGGCAGTATATGCCTGCTTAGTTTGAAAGCAATGCAATACGTATTATATAACTAGCAGGCGTTTGGAGTTGAGAATGGATTTACACACCCATAGCACAGCAAGCATTTTCTTTGCCAACGGATATACCCGTTCGTAGCAGTGTAAATGTAAAACTCTCGTTATTTTGTAGATGGTTTTGTTCTGCTAATATGCGGTCACAGCATGAGCGTCCTATACGGAAGTCATTTGTTCTTCTAATATTATATTTTCATTAATTATATTATATTTATTTTCAGATTTTTAATGACACGACATCTTCCTGTCCCCATTTCAAGATGTTATAGCAAATCTCCATTCATCTCTATTTGCCCACATCCCATACTCCTAGCATCATTATTCAATTGTTTTGACTACTCTCCTTCCGTCCATGTAGTTTTGATCTTATCCTCTTACTTTTTACTCTCAAATTCTTTTCATATATCATCATCATCACTCCAGGGATTAGGCAATTGCCCGTTCCGACTTCTAGGTCTTCCAACATCACGTCTTCCTCTTGCTTGATAATTTCTTGCTAACAATGGATATCTCTCCTTACTCATTCCATCCATGTGATCAATCCATTTCTGTCTGTATTTCGTGACTTTATCCAATAAAGGCTGTACTTTCAATTCTTCTCTTATAAGTTATCCTCATTTCTTATTCTATCAAGTCTTCTACATCCTTTTACTTGTCTTAGGAACCTCATCTCCGCCGTCTGCATTCTATTCATATTATCTTATTCTATATTATATTTTTCATCATACTTTTCATATACACAAATCATCTTAAATGTGTTGTTCTAATGCTTCCTGCTATGGATCCTTCATCTTTTCTCCTTTAACATTATTTATAAGTTTATCTCTTCTCAAAATCCTTGCTGTTCGTTGCCTGGAGACTATTTATATAGAAAGACATTTATCTATTGTTTTTGCTTTCAAATGACATGTTTTGTTGTGTTTATGGTAATTGGATTATAACTGTTTTTATTTTGATATATTTATCCTATAAAATAATGTTTTATCGTGACAAATGCTACACTTATCTTTGTACTAATATAATTATATTATTATAACCGTTTTATTATATTAAATAATATAATACATATATTTATTTCTTCTTGTGACCACATGCTTAGCTTTATTGATATTTACTTTCGGCCCCAATTTCCTAATTATATTTAATAGAATAGTGTTCTGCATTTTAGTGTTTTCTCGCTTATCGCCTAATAATTCATCCACTTCCATATGGCTAGAGCTGATTAATGCCACTGTGTTATATACCCTCTATACCCTCTAAGGACTTAATTGCATGCTGTAGTATAAAATTGAATAGCAGAGCGAGGGGCAGACCCAACACTACAATATTACCTTTGGCGTAAGCGAAGCTTTCAAAAATTATACAGCCTCTGTAGAGCACCTCAGCACAAATGACAATCCAATCGGTATGGAAATGCTGTGCGGAACACACTCCGAGAAAAACACAACACAAATTGAGAATCATATTTGAATAACTATAATATTAATAAAACTCACCCATGGAGATTATGAAAATAATCAAAATTAGCGCCAACAGCGCTAAATAATAATGGAAGCTGGGATTATCATTAATTTGATAAAATCCATGTCCCATCAACAAATCTCGAAGCTCTTATCCGTTCACATGAGCTATCTACACCAGTTCATGAAGCTGAAGTCAACGACGTGATATCCACTTTCCTTGCTGCCCCTGCTGTACCTATCCTCTAGGATGTTCACCCAAAACACTTCAAACAACATATTCATTCCCTAAGGAGTACCTACGCCCCATATAGAGATGGAATTCCTAACTTGGCCATCAAGCAAGAACCTCAAAAACGACACTCATCCTACTCCTTACAATATATAAGTTCTGCTTCAAATTCCATCTGTTCCCTACAACATGGAAAATGGAAAAGTCATATTGCTGCCAAAATCAGGCAAAGACCCAAAACATCTTGATAAACTATGAATAATAAATAGGGGAAGGTCGTGTATTTTGGGCCACGTAACTTAAAATTCGAGTAACGCATTTAATTCTATTTAGAAAATTATAAATTTTATTAATGATGAATAGTACAGCACAGTACTGATTGCTTTTGTGATAACTACGTAGTATAATAATTTCCAGAAAATGTTTAAAAATTATGTTTACATAAATAATGATTCCGTGTAATTTGGGCCGATGTCTTAGAGGTTGTACATGCAAATATAATTACTCGTATTACTTTTTAAGTGATTTATTTTAAAAATATAAGTAAGAGAATACATTCGCTTTTCGGGATTTATAAATTTGTAGTACAGTCTGTCCTCATTTGCATTTCTGAAACAATTATCGAAACGCGAGAAATAAATACACGTAGATAAATAATGAACATTTGTGATTTTTGAGATCACGTCTTGGATTCACAAGGTCAGATCATCAAAGAAATACATTTAAAAAATTGAAAGTCCAAAATATGTTAAATGATATAACCAATAATAAAAAATTAATAATAATAATAATAATAATAGCAATAACAGTGAGCCATAGCTGAACTAACTTATTGTCGAACATAAAATTCACTAATTAATTAAAATAATCATAAGAGAATATTAAGTGCACCAAACAATATAAATGTTTTCTAATACTAAATTTAATAATGTTAGAAATATTAGAAATAATAAGTACTAAAATAATAATTATATTAGTAAAATAACCTTATGTCCGAGCGGCCATGAACCTACGGGTTCTATAGAGCAAGTGACTTAGTTGGTAGTAAAGTAATTCTAATAATAAAAATAAATATAAAATTATTTCAGTTATGTTCATTATTATAGTAGAAATAATTTGATTAATAATAATAATTGTTATTATTATTATGATTATTATTATAATTATTAATAATATATAACTAAAAAAATTAAATGCTCTATCACAGATCCAGATTACGAACTCTAGACGAGACCCAAATTACACACCATGTATCATTTAATTAAAAAAAAATATGTTTCATAAAAATTATAGTAAATACGATACTGAAATATTAATAAAACATTCTTTGAAATATTTGCAGCAGTTTAACTAGAAATGCACACACTTGACTTAACCACTAGCTTCAAAAAACTGTTTCACTTTGAACTGAAACCTTTTAGTGAAAATGGGCAATACAATATTTTCTTCGTTACCTCGAAACCTTGAGGGATACAATAAAACAAGTTTCAGGGGGTGAAGTACTGCTAATTGCCTTGCTAATCCCGTTACAATCAAGGGGTGAAGAAACTTTGAAATATCAAAATTTTAAAAAGCCCAAAGTACACGTCGACACAAATTACACGGATCTACCCTATTTTGTCAGTACAAGGGAAACTTTCAGAAATACTCATTATGGCAAAATAAAAATTGAAGTTCTGAACAAAAACAAATTGTCAAATTATCAATTTGGCTTTAGAAACGCTCACAGTACCCATTGAAACTGCTGATTGATCAAATTGAAACCGGATACAATGCTAAAAGCAGCACAATTACAATATGCTTTGACATTGAGAACACCTTTGGCACAGCCTAGATCAATGGACTAATGTACAAGATTATAAAATTTGAACTGGCACCAAATATAATGAAAATTATATTCACTTTCCTCACAAACATACGCTTTTATGTATTGGTTAGTGCATACAAATCAAACTGTAAGTCTCTCCTAGCGGATGTACCAAAAGGAGCACTCCTTTCCCCACTACTCTACAAGCTGTATGTTTTTAACCTACCAAATCCTTTCGGTGCAAGCTACATCATTTGCCGATGATACATGCTTCTACATCCAAACTAAACTCCGATCCATACATCATCGAATCCAAACGTTCCAGATAGCACTTACGATTTCTACTGGCTCTAGAATATAAAACGTAATGCTTCCAAATCCAAATTAATATAAGTTTATTTCAATAATTAAGCTGTAAATTAGATTATTTTCATATGTGAAAACCCGCGTGCGATCAAATTATAATAACATGGCTAAAAAGTATACATTCAGGTGATGGAAAAATGTATGTTCTCAGATTTTAAAAGAGAATTACCAGGGATATAACCTTCCTCTCCTCCATCCAGGTGGAAACCATTCCAATGTTTTCCTGGGTAATCTATCTCCTTGCATTCACCGTACGTGCCCATACCAATTTAATTGCTTATATCGTATATAATCTACTATTGAATAACCAATATTAATTTTTTCTCTTATGACAGTATTTCTTATTTTGTCTAATTTTGAACATCTTGCTGCTCTTCTCAAGAAATCCATTTCCATCGACATAAGTTTTTGTTCCAAGTTTTCGTTGAATTCCCAAACTTTAGCTCCCGTAGCGTAGTGGTTAAGGCACTGAGCTACAAGCCGGAGGGTCGAGGGTTCAAGTCCCATTGGGATCAGGATTTTTAAACTAACCCAAGCACTTTGGCGGCACTATGGCCCTGGGGTCGACTCAGCCTCTAACTGAAATGAGCACCAGACGCTTGTTCTGGGGGTAAAGACGGTCGTCACGCAGGGCTGACAATCCGGCTGACATAAAGTGCCGATTGTCTAGAAAAAGTGGGAGCCTTAACCTCCTACTACCCCGAGGGCCTCCGGGCCTGTTGTGGGATCACTTTTACTTTACTTATAACCTAACGCATTAAACGCTTCGAGACGCAAATATGTTCTTCTACATTTATATACGATATTAACCGTTCCATCCATAGTAATTCTGCCCGAAGGCAGGTCCTTCACTACAATCATAGCATGAAAATGCTATGCTTGCAGCTTTACTAGGGAATTGTGTAGGTGTGGTAGCTTCCCGTTGCTTTCCACACCGGTGAAGGATGATGATGATAATGATAACGGTAAGGATGATAATGATAAGGATGATGGCCATATGATTTCGGGGACCGTTTGGGCCTTAAGGTTTTCCTGATATTTGCCTTACAGGTGAGGAAAACTCCCGATAAAAAGCTCACCCAGAAAAACTGCCCCGACCGGGGATCGAACCCGGGCCCGCTGCGTGACAAGGCAGCACGCTACCTCGAGACCACAGCGGTGGACATATTAACCCTTAATGAGGCGAAAAACAAATATCTGGTGGCAATTATTTAAATATGTCGGAACGCACTGAAAACAAAATCATATATAACTTTAAGTTACCATTCTTTACTGTATAATTCAACAAAAATATAAGTAATTATTACTCGATATTTTTAGTGTTTCTTATACTCCGTAAGATATTAAATACAGGGCTTCCAATATAAAACCGGACACGCCTCACGGGGTTTCACCCGTCAGGCTGCGCTCTCTCCCCGTCAGCATTTCACTCTGCCAGCCGCAGAGTGTCCGGTTTTATACTGGAAACCCTATACTTTAAATGTATAATAAATTGCCAATTTAAGAGTTAAAAGGAAGCACTGATTCATTTCTGATCCCAAAAGTAGTGAATGAAAGTCCGGACGAATTTTTATAGTGATGACATAGGAATTCAACTCAAAACTTCAGTTACAAAATAATCTTTTATGAAATAAACTGAAGTCCTGTAATATTATATTATTTATTTAGCAAGTTTCACATCTCGCTGCGTCCAATTAATATACTGTCATTCCAATCTACATCTCACAATCATTTTTCCCTCATGCTGCTGAAAACGCCATCAATGGCCGTCTTCTACTTATACCAAGTGATACCTATTGTAATGTTTTCTTAGGAATCTGTCTTTTGTCATTTATTTTTACATGACCATATCATTTAACTGTTAGTTTTTTTATAAATCCATAATTCAAGTTTGAAAATTTACATTTAGTCCTATAAGATTATATTTGGATTGAGAAATCTGTGCTTGAAATTTACGAACCTATATAACTTCCAGTCTCTGTAAGTTCCTTCCTCCCGCCTCCATTTTTTTCTATAAATCTTTGTTGTATCAAATTATTTTGAAGTGTCCGCTGGTAGATATTGAGGATATGTTAATTAATACTATTATACTATTGTTTTCATCATCATCACTCCAGGGATTAGGCAATTGCCCGTTCCGACTTCATAATGCATCAGCCCAACGTCTTCTAGGTCTTCCAACATCACGTCTTCCTCTTGCTTGATAATTTCTTGCTAACAATGGATATCTCTCCTTACTCATTCCATCCACGTGATCAATCCATTGCTGTCTGTAATTCGTGACTTTATCCAATAAAGGCTGTACTTTCAATTCTTCTCTTATATCCTCATTTCTTATTCTATCAAGTCTTGTACATCCTTTTACTTGTCTTAGGAACCTCATCTCCGCCGTCTGCATTCTATCCTTCTGTTTTTTCACTGGAGCCCAAGTTTCACACCCATACAATATTGTGGGAACCGCCATAACATTATACATTTTTATCTTGGTTTCTTTTCTAATTTTATTTTTGAATGTTCTCTGTATTGTTCTACACACCGTCTGAAATTTATTTATTTTGGAGTCAATATCTCTTTCCACATTGTAGCCAACATCACAGCCCAAATATTTGAAACTAGACACCTGTTCTATTCTTTGATTTTCTAAAATAATTTTGGATCTGACTGGATCTCTTCCTCTAAAAGCCATGGTTTTCGTTTTCCTTACAGAAATCTTTAGATCGTATAATTTACATATTTCATTTAATGCATGCATTGATTTCTGTAAGTCGTCTTCATTTTTCTGTATTATGATTACATCGTCAGCAAATAGAGAGATTATTTATGTACACTTTATTATCCATTCATATTCCTGGATTCACTAAAACTTTCCATTTATTTAAAATATTGTTTTAATAAATATATTGATAC